>JAGKTK010032763.1:0-14898 GCA_018397895.1 Paralithodes camtschaticus
AAATTTGTAAAACAATTCTCCCTACCAAGGATTTATGTTAGGCCCCTGGTGGCCGTTTCTGAACTAGCGTCAGAGATACGACTCTTGATATCAACAAGTACTTCCGAACCAATCTTATTACCTATTGCCATCTGTCCATATTTAGTTACCAATACCAGTGCAAAATAGTCTCAAGAGGTTGCCAGTGTTTTGTTACTGATTGCAAGTTTCAGGAAATAGTCCCTCGTGTATATCAGCTTTGACATTACACTTATTATGATGTTTTGTTGAATTGTTATTGTATATTTTGATAGTTTTTAATAATTTTTTAGCAATGTACATTTAGTTTGCCCCGCTAAACTAAAAACACACCTCCCCAGATACCCATAACAACAAAAAGTAGGAAAACTTTTCTCCTAAATTACAGGCTCCCCCACAATAAAAATAGTTGCCTGAATGGAGTGATACGTCATATAATAGCTAAACTAATGAGGGGAAACATCTTAGAATTTCCAAACTGATGGAGTGAAACAGGGACGGTCCTAAATAAAACTGTCTTGCACCAGATAGGGATAACCATTTGCATTCACCCTTCTGTTTTTGTTTTCCTTCACAAAACAGCAGGCAGTCAAGTTTAAAATAATACTTCCGCAACAACAACTCTCTCTCTCTCTCTCTCTCTCTCTCTCTCTCCTTCCTATTGTTCCTTCTCTCTCTTTTCCCCGCTATTGCCCCCTAACCCCGCCCAAACTACCAAAGCTGTACCCACAAATATCCCTCGCCCAAACCACCTTTAATTTCTTCTTCTTTCGTGTTTCGTACTGTCCATCTTCTTCCGGTAACTCTTTTCTTCTTCATTTTCTTCGGCTTGTTTTTGTTGTTCTTCTTCTTGTTCGTACTGTCCATCTTCTTTCGATCTCCATTCTTCTTCTTTTTCTTTTGCTTGTTATCGATATATATATTGTTATTGTTGTTGTTGTTGTTGTTGTTGTTGTCGTACTGTCCATCTTCTTCCGATAACTTTACTTCTTTTTGTTCTGCTTGTTGTTGTTGTTGCTGCTGTTCGTTTTGTCCATCTTCTTCCAATAACCGTTCTTATTCTTTTATTTCTCCTTGTTGTTGTTGTTGTTGTTGTTGTTGTTCGTACTGTCCATCTTCTTCCGATAACCGTTTTGCTGTTTTGTTCTGCTTGTTGTTGTTGCTGTTGTTGTTGTTGTTGTTGTTGTTCGTACTGTCCATCTTATTCCGATAACCGTTTTGCTGCTTTTTTCTGCTTGTTGTTGTTGTTGTTGCTGTAGTTTCTGTTGTTGTTATTCGTACTGTTCATCTTCTTCCGATAACCTTTCTTCTTCTTCTTCTTCTTCTTGTATATATACAGTATATATCATCTTGTTTATAATATGTTCAATCCCTTGCGGTTTTATCCATCCATCATGACTCTCTCTTTCTCAAAATAACGTGATGTTTACAAGATATACAAAACGATATACTCGAAAACGGTTATATTTTAATTGCATTTCCATTACCATGTTTTACTATTTTTAAATCCCTTCAGCACGATGACGTAATTTCGATCATATTGTGGGGACCATTGTACGATTTTCTTTAGCTTATTAATAACCTCTAGGACTCAAGGGGGTTAATACGATCTCAATCGACCCTCTGAATAACATAGGTCCTTCCTAAACTGCATACAATCTTCAAACATTAACCAGAATCAAAGGTAACAAGACGTCATGGTGCTGAAGGGGTTAAGGGGGAGGTAGTCGCTTTTTCTGGACCTCCTTCTCCCTTATGTTAACATATTAGTTTTGAGATGTTAAGACGTTCGCTCCGTTGGTTTGGCAATTTAGAGACTTTTCGACCCATTTTATGTCAATATTAAGACCTTTCGTGTCAGTTAGGTGTCGATTTTGTTCCTGGCGAGCGATAGTCAGCCTGTAAATTTAGAAGGAACCAGCCTTCGATCAGGACATTTTTCTTCCGAAAAATGTACAAATTTATCTTGAAACGGGGTCTAGGGGGTGTTTTTTGTTTAAGCTTGATGGAGGTCTAGTGAGGAAACTAAACAATACAATATTATATATATAGGCCAAAACAAACAAGCACTACCCCCTTAATACAGTATATGCAACAACAATAATGTTTCATAAATGTCCCTTTAAGTCAAGATTTCTGATTAATGGTATAGTAGGGTCATTTGCTTGGAATCCATGACCATTTTCTTCCTACCTTTTTTTCTCGATGGATTTGACAATCTGAACCATTTTAAAGGAAAATTAGCTCCTATGCCCCTCTGAAAAATGACGGCTAACTCTGCTAGAGCCCAATATTCAAAATGGCCGCCAACGCCATCTTGAAAAACATGAAATGTAATATCTCTGGCATCAGATGAGCTACAAGGACGAATGAGGTGTCCTTTTTCACTAATTCTGGCTTTACAAATCCATTGGAATGGTTATTGTATTGTATTGTATTGTATATTGTATTGTTATTGTATTGTATTGTATTGTATTGTATATTGTATTGTTATTGTATTGTATTGTATTGTTATTGTATTGTATTATACTAATTGTACATACTAATCTGCCACTTCACTGTCACTACAAGATTCACTGTATGAGCCACTATCAGAATCACTGTCCTCACTTTCGCTGCTATCATCACTGTTGTTCTCTGCCTGCGGATTTGTAGGTAGTGGTATGGATGGGGGAAGTGGGGGCCGGGTTGAACGGACAGGCAGACATAGGCCATTTACAAGATGCCATCCATGGCCGATCGGTGACGGGTGACTTTGGAGCTGGTAATGCTTTTGCAAATATGCAAGATAGTTTGCACGCTCCAAGTGTGGACTGTTATGACCGGCACTACGAAATAAACAAGGGCACTTAATATTGGACTAGATGATAGGCTATGTCTGCAACAACGGTACGCTAATTCCAAACCCTCGAACTATTACGCCGGTGAACAAAACACTTAAACCCTCCAGAGTTAATCTACTGGATAACGGGGTATCAATTAACTGGGTTTTAGTGCACTTCTACAAAGGCTTTCCGGTGACGGCAAAGCCTACTCACAACAGGAGTACTTTACGTTAATAAAATGCTCTTAAGTAATAACAATGCTTGAATAAACTATAACAAGATTTAATAAAGAAATATATGCTTATGTTAACTTTAGTGTGAGTCTGTACTCAACACTAAACTCTTCAATGCTCTATGAAAACACTGAAAGTCTAGTCCTACAGCAAACAGATAGGGAATCTTCTGAAAACGTCTGATGCTCTATGATGCTCGTTAATACAGAACAGAAATAATGCAGGGGCCGGACACCAAAGCGTGTATGTTAAATACACCAATAAGTAGGATACATATATATAACAAGGGAGTCCAACAACTCTGTGACAGCACTAATAATAATCACTCAAAACAGTACTTCCTTAGCCAAAGTAACAGCCATACTGGGTTGTGCACCAAGCATCAACCTAGGCTAAAATAATACGTGAATAATTCCTGAAGCATACACAGTTAAAGTTAATAAACACAATGCTGTCTTTATTACTAATAAAGTCTAGCAGCGGCAAAAAGGTACCAGGAGGCTAGGCAGAGCGCAAGCATGCTCGTAGCCTACTGTCTCCCCTTGAACAGATTTCCCTTATGTTACGTTAAGTGACTAGGAGGCTCTCTTGGTAAGTCCAGATCTCAAGTATCTGGTCTTACCCTGGCACTCCACAAAGGTCAACACAATGAGGTAGCAAGCATACAAGAAAGTGTAGGCAAAAGCCCTTCGCTTGTATACTGCTACACTCGCAAAGGAGAAATATGCACAAGGGTTACAGGCACCTAGCTCCGTCGAAGTCGTACAGGCTCTGACTTGCCATGTACATTACTCAGACAACGACTAAAGATACCATCCACTGTCTAGCATTAAAGAGGAACAAAGAACAACTCAATAATTAGAAGCACCCAATGATAATATGACTCATGTGACTATGACTAATAATCCCTAAAGCTAGTGCAAAACATATATGTGAGAACTGGTGCTGGTAATACGACTGGCCAACTATGGAAGTCGTAGGCAGAACCAGAAGGGATAAGTAATTGAATAAAGATGAGAAGTAATGGAAAAGAAGAAGTTCAGAGAGAGAAACAGTAGTACAAGGGGTTAGATTGGGGGACAGATTGCAAGGGACATCTAGGACCGAGCACGCTATGCCAAGCTCTGACGGAGACACGCGGGAAGGATGCCCGCACCACCCTCCCAGGACAGCGGCCTCCAAACACAGACCACTACGTCATGAAGAGCAAGCGTCCTATGATGTAGCCAGGCCCGCCGGCCAATGAAGAGCGTGGGAACCCCGCCCGAGCGAGGGAGGCACACGTACATACACACGCACATAATACAACCTCGCTCTTTCTCCTTAACTTCACACTGCATATCTTATACTCTATTACTGATATATAATACTTCCATGTGTCACAGACAAGAACAAAGACCACCACTGATCTGGCTGTGACTACATGAATACTAGGAAAGAAAGAACATCGTTCTACGATTATTATAGCCCATTCCACTGCCCTGGCGAGCGCTAGCGAGTACAAGCACATTCTGGTAAGCTGGCCAGCGTAACACCCCGCCCAAGATGTGGGACGTTTTAAACTCAGGTAAATGCCACATCTGACCAGACAGAATGCTCATAAACCCTGCCTCACCCAGCTACTCCCCCAAGTTGTGAAAACAAGGCACAATCACAACATAAAACACTTCATTATATAAACAAAATCTACACAACACTTCCCCAAAAGAATAGTATCACTTAACAATATTACGCTCAACGAGCAAGCTTCAAGAAGCCTAGCCTACTAAGACAAAAACTCAGAATGTCTTAGATTCTTGCTGTAACATACTGCACTTATATACTATCAAAAGAAAGAGTTTTTATGTGAGGTTTTTGTATTAGTTTTAAGTGTTTTTGGCAGCTTTGCACTACAGGGGCAAACCTAATTTTTCTCCACTCTCAAACAAACCCTGACTGAACGATGAGGGTGCTCCTTAAGACATAACCTCCCGTGACAAACAATCAGCCAGAACATTATCAGTGCCCTTACCATGCCACACATCCAGCTTGTGTTCCGGCAGCAAAACAACACCAGACACTGATAAACTGCCCAGTTCATCACAGACTGGCACTTCTCTTCGCTCTCTCCGGCAACGGGACCTGCCAATAACTTTTCACTAGTTCTACCTTCGTGATAAATGAGGCAGCCCCGATGCGGTGTGTGGGATCGTCAACTCTGGATAAGGTATAGGCGTCTGTCAGGGATGATGCACCAACACTCTTGCAATCAACATACACACGGATCTTGCCACTTAACTCAGGTTGCAAAGTTACTGGCAACGACCACTCACGATATCCTTTATCTCTCAGACCCTTTTCCAACATGTAGTCCAGCTCTGCTTACACAACAGGCTGTCGAGCAGGATTTATACGGTAGGGAGCCAATTTGAGCCTTGCACTGTCTCCAGCCTCCATGTCGGATTCTACCCCGTACATCACGCCTGGAGAATCAACAAACTGCGGACGTACTGCCACAGCCTAGTAAACAACTTCTCTTGGCGCTTAGGAACAAGAGGTTGCAACTTATCTCGAAGAACAACATGCTCATTGCCCTCCCACAACCCAACCGAGGACACAGTTTCTACACTATAGTCTCCCTCCTTCTCCATCTTTGTCCCTAGAACAGCCAGGTCATGAGAGGGACAATCTGTACCACCTGTGCAGTCACTCCCATAGTTCAAAATTGCTAAGGCTTCCCCGCCGATACCGTGCATGGGCACCCCCGCATTCCTTGCGACTACATCTGCCTGCGCAGCATCACCGCCTTCAGCGACATGGCCAGATACAGTCGGTCTATGATAGGGTTGTTGCATATTACTAGGGCAGCATTGGGAGGCTATACGACGACCGGGCGCATCCACTCTACAGCCAACCTCACCAATCTGCTCAATGTCCTGATTCTGGCCACTACCCTTAACAGCCATGGGTCGACCCTGACCTGACAACCATGCCAAAGCCTCGTCGCTCACCTTGAACCACTGAAACAACGAGGCCAACGGTTTACTCACACTCAAGTGACCTGTCAGCGGAACATCGTGCACCGCATGAGTGGTGCTCGGCACAGACAGTGGGGTATGAACCGAGCGGGTGCTGGAGCGCTGCACACTGCTGCTCAGGCAGGTGCTCAAGCGCTTCCACAGCCACCCGACTCGTGTCCCCCGCCCACTGCTCCGCCGAGACATGACAATCCCAACATTCCTCCACCTGTGCCCCACTGCCCCCCTCTCCTTCTCCACCTTGGCCACTGCAGACCAACACAGGGACAGTAGGCTGCTCAGGTGGTTGCCTCACAAACTCCTTTAACAGGTTCACATGACATGCTTCCCCGTTCCCACAACTCTCCAGTCCAGGATCTTCTAATTGCAGCCAACATATATCCGAGGGTGCCAACCTATCTAAATGCTCCTGAAGCAACTTGTGGCCACCCCCGATACTGGGTTGCTCAAGCCTTGCCTGCTTCGCCTGGGAACGTCTCTGTCGCGGAGTGCTCTCACGCCCTACCATGTCACTAGGGGGGACAGGTTCTGGGGCCACTCCGGACCTCATAATGGGTGAAAGTACCGAGTCACCAAGGAGTGTCGCTGAATCCAAACTCTCAACCCGACCAGCCTTGACTTTCTCCTTCTGACCCTTCCTCCGCTGGTCTAGAACTTGGGTATTAGGCTGTGACACCTGAGCGGACTGAGACCTGGTGACAGCACAAGCCATCTGCATCATCTGGCACCTCTCAAGCCACTCTTGCCCCTCCCTACTCGTCTCGGCCGCCCTCTCGGCAACGACTAAGGGTGGAACCTCGGAAGTGAGCACCGTAAAGTCGTTACCGAGAAGGAGGTCGACCCCCTCAACTGGCAACTTCTCCACAACCCCCACATCCAACTCTCGTGTCACATTGTCCACCTCAAGCTCTACTCTGACCAGCGGATAAGACCGCGTAGCATTGATGCCTTGAACCAACACAACCCGAGCCGCGTTAATAGGCTTGCCAGTGAAATTCTTAACAAGTGTCTGGGAAGCACCCGTATCACGCAACAACTCAAGCCTATGCTCCACACGAGCCCACCTCACAGTGCCGTGCCCCCTATGACCACAAAAAACATCTCGGACGGGTGACGAGCCCTCCTGCTGCTTCTGCACCGGCGATGACTTCGCAACCGACTGTTTACCCCAGGCAAACGCGGAAGACCTCAAAGACACACTAATGTTGCTCACTAGTGACACCACTGCTGTAGGCGGTGTGCTCGGACATGAGCGCGCAATATTCTTATGACACTTGAAACATTCCACTTCACTCTTGGACTTCCCCTGAGGTGGGTAAGGGCCCTGGCCTTTCTTTAACGGGAAGGGTTTCGACTTGGGATCATAATTGGTAACAGTGCTCTTAAATGGATAATTATTTGTGTCATTAATTCGGGGGGATGGAGTGGTACGCCCCTTGTTACCTGCCTCAGCTCTCTGTGCAGACCCGCACCCACGAATCAATGACAACCTGAGGTCAGCCAGCTCAGCCGCCTCCTGCAGAGTTTTTGGCTGCTTTTCTTTCAGGTTAAGAGTCAAATCACTGCCAGTACATTTAAAAAATTGCTCTAACAACACTAATTGTTTCACTGCATCAAAAGTAGTTGCCTTCTCCGATCTTAACCAATTCTCAAATGCATCTGATAGCTCTCTAGCGTGTTTCTGGAAAGTACTCTCCTTTCTTTTGGGAACAGCTCTAAATTTCAGCCTATAGGTCTCTGGCTGCAACTCATATGCCCTCAGGACAGCATCTTTCAACGCCTCATAATTCACGCAGGAATCTAGGGGCAAAGCATCATACGCCTTGAGTGCTTTCCCCATCAAACGTGACGAAACAAGGGCTGCCCACTTCTCCTCGGGCCATTGGTGCTCCTGGCACTTTTTCTCGAACCGGAGAAAACATTCGGTAACTCCTAACTCATCAAACACTGGAACCAACTTTAGTAGATGCGACAGGGACTGGTCATGGGCTCGACCCCCCTGGACGACACGGTTCCCTGTCACCTCTACGCGAGTTTTCTCTAGATCAACATCGGCACAATACCTTTCAGACTCATGTTTGAGCTCAGCTTCATGCTTTCGCTGCTCGAGCTCAGCCTCATGCTTCCGCTGCTCGAGCTCAGCCCCTCACTGCCTCAGCTCAGCCTCTCGCTGCTGCTGCTCGAGCTCAGCCTCACGCTGCCGCTGCTCGAGCTTAGCCTCACGCTGCAGCTGCTCGAGCTCAGCCTCACGCTGCCGCTGCTCGAGCTCAGCCTCACGCTGCCGCTGCTCGAGCTCAGCCTCATGCTTAGCCTGTTGCTTCTGCTGCTGAAGTTTGGCGAGCTCGAGCTGAAACAACATCTCGGAAGACAAACTCTGAGGAGGGGGTGCTACTATTGGGGACCCACCTCGTGAATCACCTGGAGGCATACCCAACCGCCAGCGGGCATCGGCCTGCGGGAACGTACCCGGCTCCGGAGCCCGAGGGGGCGCCATGATAGGAGTCGAGTGGAATGGGGGCTGGGCCGAAGGTGCCCCAGCTCCCGCTCCACCCGAAGCCCCATGCACCCCACCGAGCACACAGGTAACCAGCTCACCTCTCGACAAACCGCTAGTACCGGGAAACCCTAAGACCGTGGCTACACGTAACTGCAGTCCGTACCGGTCCAACCCCGACACCCGGTCCGCCGACACAGGTCCTAGCTCCATCGAAGTCGTACAGGATCTGACTTGCCATGTACATAACTCAGACAACGACTAAAGATACCCTCCACTGTCTAGCATTAAATAGTAACAAAGAACAACTCAATAATTAGAAGCACCCAATGATAATATGACTCATGTGACTATGACTAATAATCCCTAAAGCTAGTGCAAAACATATATGTGAGAACTGGTGCTGGTAATACGACTGGCCGACTATGGAAGTCGTATGCAGAACCAGAAGGGATAAGTAATTGAATAAAGATGAGAAGTAATGGAAAAGAAGAAGTTCAGAGAGAGAAACAGTAGTACAGGGGGTTAGATTGGGGGACAGATTGCAAGGGACGTCTAGGACCGAGCATGCTATGCCAAGCTCTGAAGGAGACACGCGGGAAGGATGCCCGCACCACCCTCCCAGGACAGCGGTCTCCAATCACAGACCACTACGTCATGAAGAGCAAGCGTCCTATGACGTACCAGGCCCGCCCGCCAATCAAGAGCGTGGGAACCCCGCCCGAGCGAGGGAGGCACACGTACATACACACGCACATAATACAACCTCGCTGCCTACCTCGCTCTTTCTCCTTAATTTCACACTGCATATCTTATACTCTATTACTGATATAAAATACTTCCATGTGTCACAGACAAGAACAAAGACCACCACTGATCTGGCTGTGACTACATGAATACTAGGAAAGAAAGAACATCGTTCTACGATTATTATAGCCCATTCCACTGCCCTGGCGAGCGCTAGCGAGTACGAGCACATTCTGGCAAGCTGGCCAGCGTAACAGGACGGAGAATGTCCAAGCCAGGCACAAGTCGGATAGTGCTTTTTTTCTTCTGAGCTCTCCACTTCGCTGCCCTCGCATCTCCCAGGGTCTTGCTTTTGGTATCACCATAGACATATCGAATGACAAGCCGCTCCAAATCACTGATGACCTGTTCTGTGACTAGGAGCTGTGTACCACATGCTGCTAACAGGTCGTGTGCCTCTTTAGACTTCTCCAGACGATCTGCGATGAGGTTCTTGCTTGCTCCATAGAAGCCAGAGTTGTGGTCACACCCAGTGAGGATATGAAGTGGTATGATGGATGCAGCCATTGCCTCACTGCACAAACATCGGGCATCGATAAGCTGACGTTTCGTTTCACACACAGGATTCCTGTTGTCTTCTGAGCAACATATGCCGCTTGCACGTAGTTGTCTGTGTCCTCTGTGTCAAGAACGACAGCTGCTGTGTAGCCGTCTGACCAGAGCACACTATATATGGTGAGCATTGCCGTATCTACCTCTGCATGGGAGCATGTGAGCTCTGGCACAACCTTGCCTGTGGTGAGATTCTTTGCAGTGCTGCCAACTACACAGTAGATGATCTCGGTGCTAGTTGTTGCTGCTGTTCTCTGGAATTCCGTTTGAAGAAATGCCTGAAGGCGGATTTTGTTCTCAGGTTTACCCAGGAGAGCATGGAAAACTTTACTAGAAGGAAATTTATCTTCTGTCTTCATGAAGACATTGCTGATTGGCAGGTTTTTTTGGCGCAGTATTCTCTCACTGTCCTTGATCGTGTAATTCTCATCATATGAATCATTGACGCAAATGATGCGCTCAGCATGCTTGTGTCTCGTTAGAACGAAGTGCACCAACTTCTCTGCATAATCTCCCCAGGTATACTTGGTACTGTCTCCCTTCTCTCTGTCTTCAATGGTAGGAGTTGTTAGGCGCCAGATGAGGCCCATATCAATAATAGACGTGTATACATCAGGCTCTGGAATGACAGTCATAGTTAGTTTTTGTTGAAGCTTGCTTTTCTGTGCCATACGGATGCACCGATGTGTCAGGAGGAGGAGTACTTTGATCAGCTGGTGGCTTCCTGAGAGGTGGTTCCCCATGCTTCGCTGTCTTGTATGGGTTGACATTTTGCATTTCACTTCCGAGCTCTTTGAGAGTTGTCGAGAGGTTTGATGCAAAGTTGGCACCGGGAACTGGTGTATCCTCGTGATTCTCAGAAGAAAGTTCTGTATCAAATGATTCTGGCTGCACAAACATGACATTAGTGCGGTGTGACTGGCTAGCACCGATCAGTGTGTCGCTCTTGAAGTCATCGTTGTCGACTATAGCGATAGCAGGCTTACCCTCAGCTAGTTCGAAGGGGCAATCAGATGAGCACTTGAGGTCATTGACCACCCAAAAATCTCGCAGCATAAGTACGTCATTGTAACTGATGCCCAGTCCATCTTTGTGCATTATGTAGACTATCTCCCTACTCTTGGTCAGTCCATGTAGCAAGACAGAGAGATTTATCTCAAATGCAGTGCATTTTCCAGTGATGTAGCTTGTGAGGATAGATGCAATCGATCGGACGGATGGACTGTCATCAATTGCAGACTTATTTGGGTGTTTCAGTCATGTGAGCAGCTTCAGCAGGAGCTCAGTGAGGTCTTCTTCTCTCTCCAACTTGTGTATATATGGGAGCCAGGGAATAGTATTTGTCCTGATGACTTGCTCTTTGAGTTGTGCCGCAATATTCATCACCAACTGATCATTGCTGACACCCAATGACGATATTGCCGCCTCGATGTATATACCTGCTGCTGTTGTATCATATAACAGTTCACTCACATTCTTTTGAATGCGTTCATGAAATCCGATGTCTTCCCCAAATTCATTGACGAGAATTTCCTTTAACCCCTTATTAGCGGCTCACCACATAAGTCGAGTTAAAAAAATCTGGACTAACTAGCGGTGCTCGACATAACTCGAGTGGCAATTTCAGCACGTAATGTTGCTGAGAGAGAGAGACAAGTGGTGGCAGGAGACTAGCGAGCGTATGACTGCTCCAGACCACCACGGTGGACCTACTGACACGAATCTCAGCTCCCTCCTCCCTCCCTCACTCGCTACTTACTCAATTATATGGGGAAAGTACCGAAATACCTGCTTTTTGCACTCGCGTTGCACGGTTATTGCAAGAAAACTATCCATCATACAAGGATCGTTATGGTGTCATTCGAAAGCTCTGTTCATGCCCTTTCAGGGATAGATACTTGTTTTACGTTCTGGGTCTTATTTAGGCATGAAAATGATCACGTAAACAGCCCTATTTTGGCTAAAAACACCCCGCTGGGCGGTACATATAAATAAACCGCAGAGGCCGCTCGTAAGGTGTTAAGTAGCTGGATTTTACTACTGAGTTATGTCCGTGATTTGAGATAATGCGCTTATAGTCCTGCAGCAGGCCTTGCAGTGTGCGAATTTCATGGTCTTTGAAAATGACTTGACGAATATGATGAAAGAAGAGAGCTTGGGCCTCTCGGAGGTTTACACGCTGCAGATGTTGAGTGCTTTCATATGAAAGGGGCTTGTGGTCGCTTACATATTTGCGCCAGCACGCACGATGGTAGTGGATTTCCAACCCAAATGCTGTTTGACTATCTAGGATGCATGCAATCAGAGTGTCAAGTCTCAATCTCATGACCTCATCTTCCAGATGGACAGTATGTAACTTGAATTTAGTCCAGGCATCTACTGTTGATAGGAGTAAAATCTACTTGTCACGATCACTACTCTTGTATGCCCTTTTCGTGCACCACACACATAGAGTCTTATCGTGAAGGACACCCATACTGGAGCGGAGCCTTTTAGGTGCACTGGCCTCTGGGGAAGGGTCTTGTTGATCTGATGCTTCATCTCTTTCAAGACGTTTCTCGGATTTGTGTTTGCGTTTTTCGGCTTGAGCGAGCTTGCGCTTGCTGGATAATGATGTGTAACAAGTGCTATGCATGTGGTGACCCTTTGGTCCCTTCTCCCAATCCACATTTTCATGTATATGTTGAAACTTATCAAGTTCTTTCCATTGTAAAGACTTTTCCCGGATGGATTCCCACTTCTCAGGAGTAATGTTTTCCAAACGATCATCTGTGGTACATCGCTTACCACAGAGTAAAATGCACTCGTATTCATTTAATGTCTTGTCTGCTAACTCTTCACTCTCTATTATCACTTCTATTATCTATTATTTCGGTCACTTCACAAGTCGTTGATTTTCATCAGATCATGCGATCCATCTGAAACAGTAAAAAAAGTAATATTAGATATACACCGCAGGCAGAGAACAACAGTGATGATAGCAGCGAAAGTGAGGACAGTGATTCTGATAGTGGCTCATACAGTGAATCATGTAGTGACAGTGAAGTGGCAGATTAGTATGTACAATTAGTATAATACAATACAATAACAATACAATATACAATACAATACAATACAATAACAATACAATATACAATACAATACAATACAATAACCATTCCAGTGGATTTGTAATGCCAGGATTAGTGAAAAAGGACACCTCATTCGTCCTTGTAGCTCATCTGATGCCAGAGATATTACATTTCATGTTTTTCAAGATGGCGTTGGCAGCCATTTTGAATATTGGGCTCTAGCAGAGTTAGCCGTCATTTTTCAGAGGGGCATAGTGGCTAATTTTCCTTTAAAATGGTTCAGGTTGTCAAATCCATGAGAGAAAAAGGTAGGAACAAAATGGTCATGGATTCCAAGCAAATGACCCTACTTAGTAGTTGAACAAAGTCAGTGGATGCGATGAGACTCATCTATTCTTGCCCGTCCTTTACCGTGTAGACATTGCTAAAGAGATGTTACTGTCTTTTGTTCCTGAAATTATAATGGGGATCTATATGGCAGTTGTTTGTTTGTTTGTTTGTCTTTTCAATGTGGATGAGGAAGACAAAAGGAAAAACTGACTGTGACAAGTGCCTCCCCCAGAATTGAAAGGATGACCGGGCCAAAATCGAGGAATGTTCGAGCCAAAATGCCTGAACACACGGAGTTTGAAGCAATTGAAGTCAACCCGTGTGTTGCATTTGTTGTTGTCTTCCTTTCTGTATTATCGCGAAACTGCTTAGCATTTTATTAACGCCTTACGAGCGGGCCCGTCAGTAACTTCTACTACTTGCCAAGCAGGTGGTTTTACCCTAAACGAGCTCATTTCCGTGCTCTTTTTCATGCATAAACAAGAGCCAGAGTGTAATACAATTATGTATCCCTGAAAGGGCGATAATTGAGCTTTCCAATGACATCAGAACCATCCTTCTACGACCACGCGTTCTCTTGCAACGATCGTGCAAGACGAAGGAAAAATCCCTAAAATACGGTAATTTCCTTACATAATTCCCTGTGTAGCGAGGTAGTGAGTGTGGATGTGTGTGGAGGGGACGTCAGTTGCCGCGCGGGACCCGTGCCGAACGGTCAGAGCCGACCTACGCTCCTCCCACCGCTCGTCTCTCTCTCAGAGCCAATTATTGCCCAAAATTGCACACCTCCCTAAGTCGGTCCCCGCCACATAGTCCTTTCTTCTCTAGACCGACTTAAGTCCGGTCCCGCCAGTTAAGGGTTAAGGGGAGATTTATACTTAATGGACTATTTTTCGAACCTCCTTCTTCCTTATGTTTAGCCCCATTTGTTTTGAGATTTTAAGACATTTCCTCCATTACTTGGGTGATTTTAAGACATTTCGCCCAATTTCTGTCAATTTTAAAACCTATCGTGTAATTTAGGTGTCGATTTTTACTGGCGAGCGATAGAGAGCCTGTAATTTACGAGGAATCGGCCTTCGGCCGGGAAATTTTTCTACCGAAAAATGTACAAATATATATCGAAGGTATTTTTTCAAAGCTTGATGGGGGTCTAGGAAGCAAGCTAAAAATATCCCCTTAAATATATTTGGTACAGGTAGCGCCAACGAACTTGACAATAATCTTGACCCCTTAACTTCTAATAACTCAAAATGGATGAAAGCAATTGGGCTGACATTTATACCATTTGGGAAGAGTCCACCATGAAATAGGTGTGGATGTTTACAGCCAGTTCGTTCTAGGCCCTTTTGAGTTACAGAGAGGTCAGGGATCAAGATTATTGTCTAATTCGTTGGCGCTATACCTATAGTAACTAACTAAAAGGAGGTATGGCACTCTAACGAGGATGTCCTGCTGTCTTCCCCTCTCGACTCTCCCAACAGCCAATGCATAACCCTTGCAGTACCGGTTACATCTTCTTGTTTGGATTTCGGCTGAATTTAGACGATT
>JAGKTK010032764.1:0-13482 GCA_018397895.1 Paralithodes camtschaticus
CTAAAGCCCAACTGGAGCACTTCTCTTGGTGTAGTGGTGAGAGTGTTGGCCTCGTGAGTGATAGAGCCTAAAGCCCAACTGGAGCACTTCTCTTGGTGTAGTGGTGAGAGTGTTGGCCTCGTGAGTGATAGAGCCTAAAGCCCAACTGGAGCACTTCTCTTGGTGTAGTGGTGAGAGTGTTGGCCTCGTGAGTGATAGAGCCTAAAGCCCAACTGGAGCACTTCTCTTGGTGTAGTGGTGAGAGTGTTCACCTCGTGAGCGTGAGGACCAGGGGTCGAATCCTGGCCCAGCCCAATGGTGGCCTCAAAAAAACCTTTCGGGGGGTGATTTGCACAGCTAACAAAGTTTAGTGGTCTTGGTTGAATTGTAAATTGTCACGTACAAATTATTGTAAAGTCGATAATGATAGGTGTGCGGTTAACTTCCTATTTTCAAGACCGTTACAATGGCTCTGTCTCAAGTCAACCACCACCAGAACAAAATAAAATAGAAATAGAAAAAAATGGGAAATGAGCCTGAGTAGATAGATAGATAGATAGATAGTTAGTTACATTGGTGCCAGCGGTGGGATAATGTAACAGTCTTGACATATCAAATTGAACCCTTACAACTTTGTATACTGAGTTTACATATATTTTTAGATGACAATTTACAATTTAACCAACACACCTACACTTGGTTAGATGCACACCTTGGCAGCTACAAGGCCTTAAACCTTCAGGGAAGGAATATGAAGGTAAAGGTTCGACCCATGCAAGTCAAATCCTCACATTGACGAAATTATATATCTTTCTGTTTATACTAGTATTATATAATTATATATATATATATACAGAGAGAGAGAGAGTGAGTGAGTGTAAAAGTAGCCTGACTATAACTTCTTTTCCTAACAGCGATGGATGTGGGTTGTACAGACGCTTCCAGTGGTAACAACATCAAGACAGGCTTGGTATCGCTCGCCAGGAGAAAAAAAATCGACACCAAAATGGCACAAAAGGTATTGAAAGTGACAAAGAAATGGGGTGAAAGTGTTAAAAGCGCCAAACTAATGGTTCCGAACATCTTATAATCTCAAAACTAATGGGGCTAAACACTATAGGGAGTAGGGGGCGCAGAAAAACCATCCATCCCCCCGCTCCTCCAAACACAGTATTTAATATACTGTTTAAAGGACGACCCCAAACTGTTCTCTCCTCCATGAAATTAAGGGAATAAAACCTGAAGAATTATGGTTAAAAGGAAGAACTGGAGCCTAATTGACCACTTGCAAGAACTGGAGCCTAATTGACCACTTGCAAGAACTGGAGCCTAATTGACCACTTGCAAGTTAAAAGGAAGAACTGGAGCCTAATTGACCACTTGCAAGAACTGGAGCCTAATTGACCACTTGCAAGTTTCGTTCGCTATCGCTATCGCTCACCAGGAAGAAATCGACACCTGAATGGGGATAAACGTCTTAAAACAGTTGGCTGAATGGGGCCGAATGGATACAAGCCAAGGAGAGAGAGATAAAACAAAAAGCAGGTGACCCCCCTTAACATGGGAAAGCTTTTTACCTCTGTTATAAATTAACGATTAACCCCTTCATTACTGAGCATGACTTTTTCTATTATTTCACAAATATTTAGAGACTTATATGTAGCTAAGGAAGGATCTGTGGTAGTTAAAAGGGTGACTCGAGTTACTTTGAAGCCTTTAACCCTTAAAGAGCAGCGCCCGGCTATAGCCGGGCGCCAATTTGCAGCAAGTTAGGAGCATTATTATGGCTTTTAAAGGGTTAAAATCGAGTGCAAATGGCCGGGAGTGCAGCGGGCCACACGTCCGACTCCCAGGGTCTACCGCCGCCCACTGACTCACCCTCCCTGTGTTCTCGAGAGGCCGGCAGTGTAGCCAGTAGTGAGCGTAGCTGGGAAAAATATACAGCTATACGCTAAACTCCCATGTTACTGGTACCACTGTATGAGAACCACGAGTGCTACGTAGCTCGTTCTGGTCTCATTTTGAAGCTTTTAGCGCCTAGTTTTTTGCTGAATACATTTATTTTCATGCAGATACTTGATTTATCATTCAGGAGGGCCTGAATATGCCCAAAATAGCCCAAAACCCCCCCACTAGACGAGGGTTAAATTGCTTCATGTCCTTCCTAAGCTAAATAAAACCGTCCGATCATGGCCAGAATACAATGGAAAAGACGGCTCGGTAATAAAGGGGTCAAGGGAGGTGACCTGTTTTTGTTCTGTCCTTTTATATCTTTCTCTGGCTTGTATCCATTTGGCCCCATTCAGCCTAATGTTTTAAGATGTTTATCCCCATCCAGGTTTCAATTTTTTACTGGTGAGCGGTAGCGAGCCAGTATATTTTTTATTTTTGTTTGACAGCAGGCTAAATTTGTACATTTTTCGATAGAAAAATTTCTCCGGCGAAGCCGGATTTCTTCATAAAATGCTGGCTCGCTTTCGCTCGCCAGGAAGAAATAGACACCTAGATGGGGATAAACGTCTTAAAATAATTGGCTGAATGGGGCCGAATGGATACAAGCCAAAGAAAGAGAGAAAAGGACAGAAATAACAAAAAGCAGGTCAACCCCCTTAAAGAAATTTGCAAATGTTATGCAAATTATCAGTGAATCCCGCGCAGGATTCAGACCGGGATATTCTACACTAGATCATATATTTTTGCTTAAGGGGAGATGGTTCACTTTTTGGTCGATTTTTGCATGTATTCATTATTTTTCTAGTTTCCTCCCTAGACCTCCATCAAATTAAAAAAAAAAACATCCATTAGATCCCCCTTCTAGATTAATTTGTACATTTTTCGGTAGAAAAATTTCCCGGCCAAAGGCCGATTCTTCCAACATTACAGGCTCACTATTGTTCGCCAGGGAAAAAAATCAACACCTAATTAGCACGAAAGGTGCTTAAAATCGACTAACTAATGGGGCAAACATCTTAACATCTGAAAACTAATGGGGCTAAACATCAGGGAGAAAGTGGTCCAGAAAACCGGCCCATCCGCCCTTAAAGTGTAATTGATCTATTTATCTGGAACAGGTGTACGTTGATTTGTTTGTGGATTATCTATCTATCTATATGCTCAGGCCCAATCCCCATCTTGGGGGTAGCCGACTCAAGACAGAGCAAGAACAGGGAAAACACAAAAACAACATAAAACACCGAATAAACACAGATAAAAACACAAATTCACACACATTTAGGTCACCCAGGAGAAGACCCAGAGACGAGGGTCACCAACGTCGCTCCAGCACTCTCCCGGCCCCCGACCACCCGGAGAGGTTCCGGGTGGATTATACAACAGTTATTTATTTTATATTTTTGTATATGGTATGGTGAGAAGGTTTGTGGTATAAATTAGTAAAGGAGAATAAGAAAAGTACAAAAACGATTAATACAAAGAAAATAAAAGTTATATCAAATTTGGAAAACAAGTAAATTTATAGAAAATAAGGCCCCCAGTAAGAAGATGAATAAATAATACATCTACAGTGAAGACCAACGAGGGTCCGATACTTAAGGCTATCCCTCAACATAATAAATAATACATCTACAGTGAAGACAGAAAACTGGGGAAGGTGTAAGAAGACAAATGAGGGACCGATAATTAAGAAGACTGGGAAGGGGTAAGAACACCAGCGAGGGACCGATAATTAAGGGGAGGTATTTAGTGCGTTTCCTAGACTTCCATCAAGCTTAAAATTACACCCCTAGAACCCCTTTCAAGAATAATGTGTAAATTTTTCGGTAGAAAAATTTCCCGGCCAAAGGCCGGTTCCTCTTAAATTACAGGCTCGCTATTGCTCGCCAGGAAAAAAATCGACACCTAAATGGGATGACAGGTCTTAAAAGTGACATAAATGGGGTGAAATGTCTTAAAATCGCCAAACTAATGGGGCGAACGTCTTAAAATCTCAAAAGCAATGGGGCTAAACATGAGGGAGAAAGGGGTAAAGAAAAAAATCCCTCAAGTGGAAATCTCCCCTTCAGGCTATCCCTCAACATCATCGCATCGCATCACACGTTGATGGTATAATACTGAATGTAATTCGAAGTATGTACAGTCAACTCGTATAATCCGCCGAGTCTCAGAATATTGTTTAACCCTTTTAACGCACATATGACGCAGAGATTGCCAGATTAACAATAATAAATAGAGTTCTCTCACTCTTATAATTACCTCTCCAAAATTAGTTTTCTGCCCACAGCTAACTCAAAGACAACTGCAGAGGTTGAAGTAACTAAACTAAAGGTTTCTAAATACCCCTGATGGTAACAAAGGCTTTAAAGTATCCCCAATAGGCTCAAAATCGCGTCATATGTCGGAGAGGGTTAAGCTTATTTGAAGCTTAAAAAGTGATGTATATAAGATATTTACAGTATACAAAGTGGGAAAATAATGAATCAAGATATATACATAAGCAATACTGTTTCCTACATTAACCTGGAAACATATAATTGCATAACTACAATCTCTGATACTCCGCGGATTAAACGAGTTGACTGTACGTACAATAACATTAAGGGGAGGTTTTTAGTTTGTTCTCTAGACTTCCATCAAGCTTAAAATTACACCCCCTAGAACCCCTTTCAAGAATAATGTGTACATTTTTCGGTAGAAAAATTTCCCGGCCGAAGGCCGGTTCCTCTTAAATTACAGGCTCGCTATCGCTTGCCAGGAAAATATCGACACCTAATTGGCACGAAAGGTCTTAACATTGACACAAATGGGGCGAAAGTTCTTAAAATCGCCAAACTAATAGGGCGAACGCCTTGAAATCTCAAAAGCAATGGGACTAAACACGAGGGAGAAAGGGGTCAAGAAAAAAATCCCTCAAGTGGAAATCTCCACTTAAATCCTGTGTGATGCTTGAGCAACGGAAATATGATGCCTTTATGTGTAATATGGGGGTGGGACAGGGTGAACATTTGTGTAATATGGGGGTGGGTCAGGGTGAACATTTGTGTAATATGGGGGTGGGACAGGGTGAACATTTGTGTAATATGGGGGTGGGTCAGGGTGAACATTTGTGTAATATGGGGGTGGGACAGGGTGAACATTTGTGTAATATGGGGGTGGGTCAGGGTGAACATTTGTGTAATATGGGGGTGGGACAGGGTGAACATTTGTGTAATATGGGGGTGGGTCAGGGTGAACATTTGTCTCCGTTGCTCTTTGCATTTTATGTTAATGATATTGAGGCTAAGCTTATTGAATGCAATTGTAATTATTTACGCTTTAGCGATGGTTTGCTCAGTGATTATCTCAAATTACTTGTGTTAATGTATGCAGATGATACGGTTATATTGTGTGACAGTGAACAGGGGATGAAACAGGCGTTACTAACCTTGAATAATTACTTGTGTTAATGTATGCAGATGATACGGTTATATTGTCTGACATACGGAGCCCTGTATGTTAATTTAAGAGTNTTTGTTTTGCCTTCAGCTGACTGATACCTTAATATATATCTCTGTGCTATCTAGATTCATCAAGTTAACCACTTGAGGATCAAGATACGTAACACAGTGAACAGGTGATGAAACAGGCGTTACTAACCTTGAATATTTACTGTACCGATTGGAAATTTAAAGTTAATTGCAATACAAACAAAATGTAATATTCAGCAGGGGTAGAGTTCAGATTGGTAATTATAATTTTAAGATCGGTAGGGAGAGTATATAAATAGTGAGTCAGTATAAATATCTTGGCATATCATTCAATTCTCCCTACCAACAAATGCCAAAAGTGGCCGACAGAGGCGCTGAACGCAATGTTTACCGCGGTGCATCATGGGAAACTGTATTCATGCGGATCTCTGCACCCTCTCTCTCTTTCAACAATTCTTTATTATAAGCGGTCTGTCGAAATGTCTGTAGCTGACACATATTATAGCCTATGCATAGCCTACTGCTGTTTATTATATTTTAACGTCACCCATACCCATATATAACATATATTTACAATACAAAGTCAGGGGAAGTGTGGTGGAGTGGTCTTGCCACTGGCCTGGTAATTCAATGGTCCCGGGTTCGAATCCCGATATATCAATGGGATTAAGATATTATTGGGATGGAATTTGTGCTGTACCTAGTATCAGTGCATTACGACAAAGCCCACCGAATCGCCAAAAACAATACTGTACCCTCATTGTTCCCTGATTAACTCCCCCAGACATGTATAACGCGATCGCGTCATATGGACTAGTGAACCAAAAACTCATATGACGCGATCGCGTCATATGGACTTATCTCCATACCTCTATAATAAGTTATATGACGCACTAGCGTCATATGGACCTCAGTAAGTCCGATAAGTTACCTTACGATAAAACCGTTGGTGGCAACCTCATCCACCTCCGATAATTCTAACGGCCGCAGTGTTGTTGTGAGTGTAGTGCGGGGCAGTGGCAATGATCCCGGGGCTCCCGCCTCCTCGGACTTATTGGAACATAATATTTCTGAAGGAGTTAAATAGCATTGTATGAATATTCCCATATTCAAATTATGCTACAGGGGGGCAATGCCTAGTGAGTTAATTGCTCAATAGGTGGCGTTCTGAGAGTGAGGGTCCGAGTCTAGGTGGTGAGACGGTGAAGCACAAAGACGAAGCGGCTTCAGAGATGGGGCTGCTTCGAGCCGTGAGTTGAACTCAAGTGTTTCACTTGTCTCACTCCCTAGACTGGAAAAAGATCTCACGGGCTTCACCGTGTTGAGCGGTTGGATGTGCAGGCTCTCAGCCTATGCCTGAGAGGAAGTAGTTGGAATATAGAAGAAAACAAAAAAAGGCATTTTCGTGCCTTTTTCTTGTGATAATAAATCAGTTTATAATTATGTTTATAGTCATTATCAAAGTCTTTATCAGCTGCATATGGACATTCCCATGACTACTATACTTTATAAGGATTTAGTGTAGTCGTATACTGTATAATAAAAGAAAGTATAATCACAAGAAATCCTGATAAACTGTGCATGTCCTCGGTGTTAAGTATTATTGATGTAGACAGTCGTAGCTCGGGCGCTAGTTCAGAAGCGTCCACCAGGGGTCTCAAGTGTATTCTTGGTAGCCAGATTTATAATGGTAGATTTCGTAAAGGAGAATTGGAATTCAAAGATCAGGCGCAGAGAGCTATGTATTCAATAATTGGTACATGTAAATTTGATTTGCCAGTTGATGTCCAGATATAAATGTTTAATAGTATGGTGTTACTTGTAGGCCTAATGACCTATGCATCAGAAATATGGGGCCATTATATTGTAACAGAATTGGAATGATTACAAATTAATTTTCTCAAGCAAGTTTTGTGTGTACATAAGAGAACATGTACGGATATGGACTGGTGTGTGGAGAGCTTGGAGTCCACCTGTTATGCCCTGATTTTATGCAGGATTAACGATTGATTACGGTGAGTTCTTCTAGACTGGGATATTGGAGTTCATGCAAATGCATATAAATAATCAACAGAGGACATAATTATATAATCTCAAAAGATAATTTGTAATGCAGCTTTATTTACTTATTCACTAGAGACACATATAATGAATTAGAAACACTTTTAAAACATGGGGTACTCATAAGTGGTACAACTTCTCGTTTCAAATCTCCCAGCACGCTCGCAGATCTAGATAGAAATCAGATATATTCACTTCAACTACCTGTATATATATAGAATTCTTCCTTGAGAATTAGGCGCACTCTTCTCTTTGTGAAAACTTAATAATGGAAGTTACTAATAATTCAGTTTTATTTCAGTTTCACTAATATATTACGTGAACTTAATCTCGGGAATGATAGTGGACGATTGGATACGTGTTCCAGTATTTATTAGCACTAAATACGGAAGCTTAAGTATAGATGTATTTTCAGTTGTAGCTCAAGTTTGTGGACTCTAAAATATTATAGCATCCACTGAGATATTTTCAGAGTTCATGAAAGTATAGGTAAATCTTCTTATTTAGATTAAATTCACAATTAAGGTATTACGAGGATTATAGACGTAATTTATCGATGAACACTTTACTAATAGGATGGTAAGGTTCACTGGATAAGGTAACACTTAACTTCTATAACTCGAAATTCAGGGAGAACAGACTCTGTTTATTTTCCACTTGACGGAAATATGATTGAGTTGCTGAACAGATAATAATCCGTCTAAATTCGGTATATAGCTTATCTGAGGAGTGAAAACGTCGTCTTAAAGATAATTAATTATAGGACGTATTGATCTTCCTGGTTATTGATATCTGAATCTCGTAGAACACTTATTATACACTTTCACGTATTTTGAGATGTTAAAACTCTGGTTATTTCGATCACTTTGAGTTCTAACTTTCTAGTATCTCGTCACTGATACTGAATTAATGTATTTTCTATATTATTTCTTTTCTTGTTTGTAGAGATGCACTTCGTTGAGTTTGTCTTCTGATGTTCCGTGGGCCGTCCAGGTTGTCCGGTCGTGTGGAGAAGTTACAGTTGGATTAATGGGCTTGGGGTCTTAAATATGGTTCCGTAACTTATTAGATAACAGTTGGTCACCACATCGGATTAACGCAAGTATTCTCAGCATATAGCTTCCAACGAATCTTGACTATCCTGACCTTTATAGTAATCGGTGATGAAGTTCTGTTCAGGTACTCTTGAGCTGAGGTTTTAAATGCATAAGTTTCAAGTCTTGCAAAATATAAAGAAGTAACAACAGATTTAAACGGAGTACTCTTTTAACAAGAACAATTAATTTAAAAAAATCATCAATAATAATAATAGAAAAAGAAAAACAATAAATACAAACAGACAAAAAGTAAGCAGAGGTTATTCAAGAAACTTTTAAGTTAAAAATGCTTTATTTAAATTATTGATGTCAAATGTTAGAATACAGTCACAATAATTGACCCTAAAAAGATTAAATTTATGTAACAATTTACTTGCCTCAAAACCTCTGTCTACTAAGAGTCTGTATAGTAACCTAGCTCTAGCCCAAAAGTCATCTACTTTAGTGCAAATTTTACAAAATCTTATTAACTGGGAATAAAAACAATTATAAGTTATTTTACTATCGATATTACTACTAGGGAAAGGAAAGTTTATTACCGTACGTTAAAATTAAAATCATCAACTTTGTGATATACTTTAAGTATGCACTGTTCATTAACAATCTATATATTTATATCAAGAACATTTTCAACTTCATCATTTACATTACCTTGTGTGAGGGGAATAGAATAAGGATAAATAAGTTTAGCAACTTGATTAAAATTTAACAAATTGCAAACGATAATATCATCAATATATCTACTATCATTACTTAACAATTTAGCAAGTGCTAATTTTTCGGGGATTTTATTTGTCTTGCTACTGTCAACTAAGTCTTTTATATATTTAAATTCTAAAGCAAGCAAGAATAAATCTGCAATTAAAGGGCTAGCATTTCCACCCATAGGAATTCCTAATATTTGTTTGAAAATGTAAGGCCCGAATCTAACATAAGTATTGAAAAGGAGGAATTTAAGGGCATCTTTAAGTATAGTTCTATCAAAATATACTGAACTAGTGGGAGTAGAGCTAATTGATGCATTATTAAAATATGTATAAACAATTATGAAATAATTACCATTCTTAACGAATCTGTCAAAGTGCAAATCTATAATAAAGCAAAGCTCTGAATATACTAAATCTAAAGGCAAATTGGTATACAAAGTTGAAAAGTCGAAGCTATGTACCGAGGTAACTTTCGGCATGGTATTTATTTTATCAATAACTTCTAACAAATAGTCAACGCTCCAATAATAGTTAATGCCAGTTCTTCTCTTGATGGTATCACAATATCTTTTATGAGTACTTTTAATGTATTTTAAGCAATTTACGACTTGTTCTGACAGAGTTTTAGTGGTAGCAAATTTTGCTCCGGCAATAAAGCGATATTTACAAGGTCTTTTATGAAATTTAGGTAACATGTATAATTTTGCAATGCACTTGTTCTTATCAGAAAGTTTAATATCAAATGTTACACTTTTTGTTTGGTATGTTCATCGATTAAGTTATCAATATTCAAATGATTTTGAATTTCATAAACAGAATTTACTTAAGAAATGCTATAATTAAGCTTCCCACTTATGTGGATGTCTTTCCCGTGGATTCTTATCCGAGACGCTGATCTGCCTAGCGTCATTCCGCCTTCTCTCTGTGGCCGTGCGGTGTGGACGTGTCTCCGTTGCTTCATTCTGCATTCTTTCGTCTATTAGTGAGTCATTTGCTCATTTGTATTTATCTGAGATGTTTTAGAATAGGTTTAGACTAGCTAGGACGGGCGTCCACATTGGCACATCCACAGGAGTGTTTTAAAATAGGGTACCAGTGTTAGGCGACCATGCGGCCTCTTTGGGCTCGCACGCCTTTGTGTTTGTTTTTGTTTTCAGCGGTCAACTTTGCCTTTTAGTTATTTAGGAGGCTGTGTGTACTGCAGGGCTAGGTTACTTTGTACAATGCTTATGATGGGGTAACCTGTGTTGTTATTGATGCAGAAGCTCTAGTCTAAGAGTTATCCCACGTGGTGGGGAACTTTCTAGTGTATGATTCTGCCTCCTTCCCCTCTGGCTCGGGGCGACGGTGGCTGGTTGGTTGCTGTTCATCGCTGGAGGTAAGGGTTACATGTGGCATCGTACTACTTGCCCTAAACCTCGTGGCTAGCCTCATAGTAGGGGTATGTGTCTATTTGTACATTTTTCGATAGAAACATTTGTCCAGCAAAGCCGGATTTCTCCATACAATGCTGGCTCGCTATCGCTCACCAGGAATAAATCGACAACTGGATGGGGATAAACGTCTTAAAACAGTTGGCTGAATGGGGCCGAATGGATACAAGCCAGAGAAAGAGAGAAAAGGAGAGAAAGAGAAAAAAAGCAGGTGACCCCCCTTAATCCCTTCTGTACCACGACATCTTTTTAATTTTCTTCTAGCTATATTTAGAGGACATTGGTGGAGAAACTCAGACCAAGGGTGAGAGGGGTGGAACTGAGTTACTTGAGAAGTGTGTGCGAAGTTACATGGAAGGATAGACAGGCGAATGAGGAAGTAAGAGGGAGGTGTGGTGTGGAGGTAGATGTGTTGGAAAGTGTGAAAAGGAATACCTTGAGATGGTTCGGCCATATGGAACGTATGGGAAGCGAGAGAATGACAAAGAGGGTGTACGAGAGCGAGGTGGAATGACAGAGAGGGAGATGTAAACTGAAAGAGAGGTGGAAGGATGGAGTGAAGAAGTATAGGCCTATATATGGATGAAGGCGGTGCTGGTTGGGAGGAGGGGCGTCGACTGACTGGGGACAGAGGTACATGGAGGCATTTCGTTCGTGGTCACCCCTTCGGGGATCACGGCGTCAGGCAATAGATAGATAGACATACAGAAACGTTAAATAACCACTGGCGAGTTTTAGGCTATGAGAAAGGAGAAGTCTTAATTTTTCCTCAGCGTTTAGCAGAATTAGAAGCGAAAATACGGTTGTAGCAATCCTTCTATCAATCAAAATACGGTTGTAGCAATCCTTCTATCAATCAAAAACTCATATAGCGCTAGTAATTCTGCTAAATATTTATGTTTGAAGCTCCAACTTCCTTATAGACTGAAATTCGCAAGTGGTCATTTTATGGGAATCATTATTAAAACTCAAGGAATTCCTATTACTGAATTTGAATGGCCGCGTCTTTCTATTTTATATTTCCTTTCTTCAGGTGTTATTGAAAACAATAAGATTCGGTAGCATTCAAGGAGACTACAGCAGGACTTACCTCTGACCGGGTATAGGCTATCCTAGTGTTTACTATACCCCTTTGAAACGACATTAGCCTAACCTAACAACCTTACCTAACCTATCCTATGTATTATGATAGTGCAGTTGGAATTGTGTAGGCCCTACATGCTAAGATTGATATGCAGGATTCGAATCTGCATAATAAATTGTAGGCTTGTCCACCATATTTAACTGTCTTCGTAGCGCAATGGATAAATGCACTGAATTTCGGTGTGAGCATCCTAGGTTCGAATCCCTGGACTGCCACATGTATTTGTTGATTTCATTAATTGAGTTTAGGAGTAAAGTTGGTTGGTAAAGGTAACAATAATTATGGGTGGGGGCTACCGCCCCCACACCCCCGCTGTTTGACATTTTTTACTTAGATTTTTGGTGTATTTGTCTGTGAAATGGGTATTTTTTCAATTTGTCGATAGCAAAAATCCTCCATATAAATAACATTTTCTTAAAGAACGTGTTCATAGAAATTGAAATTTATATGGGGAACTCAAGAATATTAGATATATATATTTTCAATAATTCGCTCTATCATTTATTTGAAACGGTTGCAATATTGAATAGTCTATTTTTTTTACTGAAACAAAATTTATAATGTGAAATAAAGATCAAAAGTTACTTGATATGAAGCAATTACATAATAACACATAATATCTATGTGGATATTTTAGTATACTTTGGAGCGCTTTAGGAAGGTATTAGTATTGTTCTGCGAGGTCGTTGATCAACGTGTTTTGTTTTTCGTCGGTGATTTGTTAGACGTGTGCGATAAATTTATATACAAATTATCATAAGTAGCCTATATTATTTAATCGTCATTGTGAACTATTAGCAAGTTCTATTAATTAATTATCCATAAACGTACTTGTAAATAATTTAAATATGATCTCGAATGACCAAAAACCACATTCGTCTGTGGGTATGAAGAATATAATAATAAATGCCATTGAGTATTACCCCCCACCATCAGCAAAGTTGGTAAAATTTCCTGAATCACTCAAAATTAAACTTGAAAATAAATGTAAAAAGTGGTATAGTCGAAAAGCATTCAAAACACAAAGCAAAATTATACTTAATAGCTGCAATTGGCAGCTTCTGCCTAAGCTGGGGGCTAGTTATAAATTTGATTCAGGGGTAATAGTGAAATATGAAAATGGATTTGAAAAAATGCAATTGAAGTGGAAATTGGGGCGGAAAACTCTCCAAAAACATACGGTAGATATAAAACAAAACATCATGGATCCTGTTGAACGTTTTTTCATTAAATATTATACCGTCCATCTCAATGATTTGTCGGAGCCACAGGTCACGCTGTGTGATGAACAGGTGGAGCAGCCCGCCCCACTGTGTGATGAACCAGTGGAGGAACCCACCCCACTTTGCAATGAACCGGTGGAGCAGCTCGCCCCACTGTGTGATGAACCAGTGGAGGAACCCACCCCACTTTGCAATGAACCAGTGGTGGAGCCCGCCCCATTTTCGGGTAACCAAAGGAAACAGAACAGTAGGACAGCAAAAAATCGAGATGCGAGCGAAAAGATTAGTCAAGCTATAGTCAACCAGTATTTAAGTTTGTATCCGGATGCTACGCCCTATCCAAATAATATGACAGCGACTCAAAGGATTCGGTTTTTTAGGAAAAGACGGGATAGAATTCTTGCAAATGCCGCAG
>JAGKTK010032766.1:0-14898 GCA_018397895.1 Paralithodes camtschaticus
TATGTAAGCAGTACAGTAGTTCTTGTTTATCTTATTTCCCTACATTGACTAAGTGCATGTTTGACTAAAGCATGACTAATGGAAGATTTTAGCCCTTTCAGTATACCATGATGTACTCTTTTCCTTTCATTCTGGATATTATTTGGCCACCTTTTAAAGTTTAGAAAGGATCTATGCAAGTCTAAGGGAGAAGTTATATTGATTTTACCCCTTTGATTGCCGGTAGCCCTTGCTAAGCTCCATAAAATCTTCTAATGTTATAAAAAATAAACTACTGCCATGTTACTGAAAGGGTTAAGGGGCTATGAATTTGCTTATGGACAGCCAACCAATGTCCCGGCCAATGTGGTGACTGTGTTAACTATTATATTTAAATATGCTGTGTTAACCCCTTCTTTACCGATGATGTCTTTTTAACTTTACTCTGGGTACTATTAGACAATTTTTATTCAGTATAAAAACGGCCTCCAGCAATTGACCACTTGCGAGGTTGGGGCTGTAGCCATTAATATTTAGCAGACTTATCAGTTAAAGTACGGTCATAATTCATTCATATATATATATACATAAAACCAAATTTGTCATACTTTTAATCCATCAGAAACCCACATTATGATTACATTTCTCTTTAATATCAATGTTCAAGGCTCCAACTTCCTTATAGCCTGAAACTCACAAGTGGTCAATTAACAGGCTTCAAATTCTCTCACTCAACCCTTTTTACTAGCACAGATCATTCTTAAACTGCACAAAATCGTCTACATATAGCTAGAATATAACTACAGAGACGTCGCCGGTACAGAATGGGTTAAGGCAGAGTTACACCCGTACGTTTTAGGGCAATTTTTGATAGACTAATCTTTTTCGACATTTCTGAGTTTGTTGCATTGTGCCAGAAATTATACTGGTGGAAGATAATTCCAGGTGGTTTTATTATTTCTGACATTGCTTAGTTTTTTTGCATTGGTATCAGAAACTAAGCTGACCGGGATGAAGGCTAAATGTCTTAAATTCTTACAAAGCTTAAATTTAGCTGTGAATTGCCATGCAAAAATTGCCAGAAGATGAGCTTGTGTGACTGTGCCTGTAGTGAATGAGAAGTACACCAGTAGCAATCATTAAAGGAAGATTTTCACATAAGAGGGTTTTTTCTGGATCCCTTCTCTCTCATGTTTACCCCTATTTATTTTTTTAGATTTTAAGACGTTCGCCGCATTAGTTTGGCGATTTTAAGGCTTTTCTCCCCATATATGTAAATTTTAAGACCTTTCATCCCATTTAGGATTGATATTTTCCTGGCGAGCAATAACGAGCCTGTAATTTAGTAAGAATCAGCCTTCGGCTGGGAAATTTTTCTACCGAAAAATGTACACCATTATCTCAAAGGGGGTATTATTCTAACCTTGATTGAGGTCTAGGGAGCAAACTAAAAATCTCCCCTTAAATGTTAGCAGGCAGTTGTATAGGAGTTGTAGAATGAGACTCGTGGGTAAGTTGTTCTAGAGCCAATTATCATCACCTACATCAAGACTGTTGTGAATCTGATAGCCTGTTATCTTATAATTGTCAACTAAAACTAAGAATAATGCCCATAACAATACAGTATATACCTTATACAGTAACTCAATAATGATGGCAGACTCCTATACAGAATTGCCTGCTATATTACTTGGGTGGCCTAAATATATACCTGTGAATTACTGAATTGGAGTGTATGTGTGTTACAGTCTAGTAGATATATATGTTGAATGTTTATTATTTTATATTATATTATTTTGTCGCAGTGTTACCGTATTATTTTATATTTACTTTTATTTAATTTGACAATAAAGGATGGAAGACCTGCAGGGAGCTCTGGGATTCTCGCTGAGATGTTAAGGAGGGTCACCTGTTTTTTTTTGCTCTTTCTCTTCTTTTCTCTCTTTCTCTGGCTTGTATCCATTCGGCTCCATTCAGCCAACTTTTTTAAGACGTTTATCCCCATCCAGGTGTCGATATCTTCCTGGCGAGCGATAGTGAGCTAGCATCGTATGGAGAAATCTGGCTTCGCCGGAGAAATTTTTCTATCGAAAAATGTACAAATTTAGCTTGCTCTCAAAACAAAAATATATATATGCTGGCTCGCTACCACTCGTCAGGAAAATAATGACACCTAGATGGGGGTAAACGTCTTACTATTTATTTATTTGCTTTTGACCCCTGGAATTAAATGATAATTCATTTTTGTAGGTGTTCTGTTGTACCTGTGTTAAAGACGACAGTCTATGATTTGTTGGTGTTCTTGTTGTCGATCATTATGTTCTTGAAGACCATTTTACTTACAAGTACAATAAGCTTATGGTAATACCCATTCTGATGGATTTTCAAGTCTCTTCTACCCTCCTTTTCCATTGTGTAAGTATTTTTATGCAGATGATATTGGAGAAACCTAACCAACCAGAATCATGAAGGTAGGACACAAAATTTGAGTGATTCTGCACCGGTTGAACAAAACAAGCTCCGTAGTATCCGGGCTTGTGCCCAGCCGTTCTTAATTGTAACTCCATGTGTATTGCTTCCTGCTTGGTAGGTGGTGGCTGGGTCTTCTCATAGCTTACTTAACCCTTTCACGCAAAGGATGCGATTTGAGCCTATTCTGGGATTCTTAAAACCTTTGTGACCTTAAGGAGTGTTTAGAAACCTTTAGTTTAGTTACTTCTACCTTTGCAGTTGTCTTTGAGTTAGCTGTGGGCAGAAAACTAATTTTGGAGAGGTAATTATAAGATTGAGAGAACTCTATTTCTGAATGCAAATCGGCAACCCCCGCGTCCACAGGATAGCGAGAGGGTTAATTGTAGATGTCAGGTGAAGAAACTATGTTGTTAAGCACACATGTCATATTGGTGGCACAATAATTATACCTCGCATCTAGTAGGATCAATCTTGCCGTGGTCGTGCCTTTTATTCACCTTGAGTTTTATTAATTTATATATTATTTTTTTATTTTTACTTTATTATTGTGGTGGAGGCTTACATTACAGATGATAATATAACCACAAACCAATGATATATTCTGGCAGTTAAAGCAGGTTAATTATTCTCCTAGATGTAAGTGCTGTCACCTGCTGTGTGTGTGTGGAAGCTGAACACATGGGGTTTTGGAACAGATTAACTTATTGAAGATTATCATGAGTGAAAATGGGATTTTGGAACAGATTAACTTATTGAAGCTTATCATGAGTGAAAATGGTGTTGGTCACAGAGGTGAATGGGGACCGTTATTTTTAATCCTTGGACTTCTTATGGTCCTTCCTTAGGTGAAAAAACTTGTGTGATGTTGCAATTGATAATTAAAGTTCCCTAAGAAGTGGCCTCACATTTGTGAACATTTTGTCTGAATCATGGGATTAATGGCTTGAACTGAGGCATTGGGGCTCCTTGAGGTTATCCAAAGCTGTATATTTGCCTATCTAAGATCAATAGCTAGAAGCTGTCAAGATGTTAGATGGCCCCGGACAAAACATTTGGTTGGACACATTGTCCCATTTGTAGAACCAATCATATGGTTCAATCAAAATTTTAGACAAGTAAACGTCCATATGGACAGGGTTAAACAAATCTTTTATTGTGAATACTTAAAGTTGCCATCCTTAACTTCGCTCTACTTCTATAACCAAATTTGTTCAATATAAAATATGTTTTTATAAAATTTATTATGAATTTTGTTCTAATTGGCACACCATTGGATATAAGAATAGGCCTACCACTATTAAATTGAACTTTCATACAGTCATAATTAACATGTTGGACTGTAGTAGAACTAGAGCTGGCAACTGTAGCTATGCATTGCCTTCTGCATGCTATCTCGGTGGTGGGTGTGGCTTTATGGTGGATTCTCACCACCGCTTTATCAAAACTTTTGACCAAATTTATTCTGGCAATGTTTTAAAACTAGTTTACACTTGCATTAACAACTAGTCTAAAGGTACAGCCAAAGTCAATAGTTTGCAGAAACTTTTTGTGAAATTATGTGAATGGATATTAACTTGATACATCAATTACTGTACTGTATGTGGAAATATAAATACTATTCACAGGCTTTTTTTAAACATGATGACTGACAAAGAAAACTAAAAATTATTTAGTATTGCACAATTTGTTAGCAAACTATTGATCTTTACTGTACAGTAAAATCCCTTTTGTTTCATACCCCTGGCTTCCTTCCAAGGGTTTTCTGACTAGGTATCTGACCTGCACTAATTTGTCTGCAAACTATTGATCTTTACTGTACAGCAAAACCCCTTTTGTTTCATACCCCTGGCTTCCTTCCAAGGGTTTTCTGACTAGGTATCTGACCTGCACTAATCTCGATCTTTCAGACTAATTCTGAAAGAATGCGGTAAGTGGCAGAACACATTGCATTTAGTTCAGACACTACCTTGGCCTATTGGATTATACTGTATTTTGGTCTTCCAGAATATAGTTCAAAATACAAAAATAATAGTATGAAAGATTAAGGATTTTCACTCTTTCAAACCAGGTGTCTCCCAGATTAGTATGAAAGAGGGGTTTTACTATACAATATACACCTGTACTGAATTATGCTAAATTATATTATTCACATAAATGTTCTCTTGCGAATCTGCCAGACCAAATTTGGTATATAAAGGAATGTTGTGAATATGCCTTTACTTAACTTTCTGCCTTGTAGGAGCTGTGAGTGAGGCAGGTGAGGGTGAGGGTGAGGGCGAAGGTGCCCAGACGGAGGTAGTTCCGCCCCTGGCCGAGGCTGATGAACCAGCCGAGGCGGCAGCACCAGCACCTGATTATTCTGGCTTTGGGACTGACTTTGGGGGAACTGCTGATGCGGACTCTACTGGGGAGATGGTGATGGGGGGTCAGTTTCTAGGCTCAAACTTAATGCATGATTTGGTCTTCAGCTTTCATTTACTTGCATCACTATCACTACCCTCTCTTTTATTCACATCATGACCACTGGTATCGGTTGAAAGGTTATTCTATGGTTTGCCTGGGTATGCCTTGAACACCTGATGGTTGGTCTCCATGCTGCACAATCTCCTGCAGCATCCCTGTCAAGTCTCCTCACCCTGTCTTATGAGGACCTCCTCCCAGGTCTTCATCAGTCTACTGAATGTCATCCTTCCAACCACTTCTTTACTTCTAATATACTTCCCCCAGTCATTCTTATCCTTTTTCTCAACATGGCAAACCCATTGCAGTCTTGCTGGAATAGTCAGTTAACTTGTTACTTTCCAGCATCATGTCAAACATAGGGCACCAGTAAGGATATACAGCCATGGAGTTGGGAACAGTGTACTGCTTTCAACACTCTAATATGGTTTCTGGAGCTGACAAAGTGGCCCTGGAGCCAGGGACTCCTATATAACTGCTGTCTTGTAGTTGGGGAATATCCTCTTAGTTTCCACAACCACTTTTGGTTGACCAAGGCTCACACATACATACATGTCAGTCATGCATTCTCTTCAACCCTCTCTCAAATTTTGGGTGTGGAGTACTTGTGTGTATGCACATATTGTACAGTACTGTATACCTATCAATTCAAATTTTGTATTCACTCCACATAATTCTTGAATCTACACATTTTATATACAGTATTCAAAAACATACATGTCTAACAGAATCAGTGCTACTCGACTTCCTTTTTCTTGTGTTTGTACCCTCCATTCAGCTCAGAAAAGAAATTTATCTTTCATCATTCCACATATCTTCATCACCATTTTACATTCCTGAACCCAGTAAATGGGTTTCACTTTTCACAACTTTGCTCCTTGTAACTTGTAAAATTATCCTTCACTCCTCCACTTATCTGCTGTATTCCTCCATCTTCACGAGAGCCCTGGCTGGCAGCTTACTAGGCACATTGTTTTCCCAGGAGGAGTTTAAAGGTCTATACATGCACTTTTATGAATATGGAAAACCTGTAATACTCTCTGGTTATAGCTATCCAATCTGATATTGACATTATACGTGACACCCCTCAATAGCCCTTTATAATTTACAGTGACTCTCGTAGTGCCCTCGAAGCGCTCCGTGCTTATTCGTCCTCCCACGTAATAGTTTTAGCCATAAAACACGCTCTCCACGAGATGAGCCTACGTGGATTCCAGGTCCAGTTATGTTGGATTCCTGCTCACATCGGTGTCCGTGGCAATGAAGACGCCGATGCTGCGGCTAAGAATGCTATTTTAATGATCCCTCGCCAGCTCCACCTTCCGTTAGGTGATTGGCTGTCCTTACTCAAGCCTTCTATTCTTTGCACGTGGCAATCTCGTTGGGATGCTCTACCCTGCAATAATAAACTCCGTGCAATCAAACCTTCTGTCCGTCCTTGGCCCTCGTCTTCCAGGTCTCACAGGTGTGAGGAAGTTTTACTAACTAGACTTAGGATAGGCCATTCCCGGCTGACTCACGGTTATTTGATGTCCACTCCCCACACTCTGCCCCCTACCTGCTCCTCCTGTCATTCCCCTCTAACTGTTCGCCACGTCTTTGACTGCCCGTCTGCGTACGGTTTGTTTTGGTACTAAATCATTCACTGACCTTTTATCCGATTCTCCGTCATTTTCCTTCCCCCCTATCGTCCGTTTTTTGCGTCGCCTTAAGCTCCTTTCAGTAATCTGATCCAATCCTTCGGGCCAGACCTATGAGAGTTCCGTATGGAGCTCAGTGGTCTGGTTAATCTGCTCTACATAACTAACTAACTAACTCTCTGGTTATGATACTACAGTAGTACCGTGCTCGTGCTCATACTTTCTTATAAGACATGAATCGACCTTGACCATTAACCCTTTCAAGATATGAGGAGGCATTTATTTTATTCTGGCTGTTAGTAGACAATGTTTTCAGATTAGGAAGACATTGCGGGAGGCGGAGAATTAATTGATACAGACTTTACCCTTTGATTCCCTGAGGGCCTTCTAAAACTAAAACAAAAATCTAATACTAGCCAGAATACAGTACAATGAAAATGTGTCCTTGAATGCTGAAAGGGTTAACTTGATTGATAATTCATATCCAGCAACTCTTTAGCACCTACTTCCACAACATAACTTCTTCATTTCTATTTCATGCAGTGTTCACCACATGATTTGATGATTACCTCTTGTCATTGTGGATTGTGTTCTTTTATTTCAAATTTTATTTTATTAAGCGTTATTTCCACATAGCGATTTTGATTAGTTTCTTTGCTTTTATCTTGTGTCGTCCCAGTTTTGGTGTTTATTTTGCAAGTTTTACATTATAATTCCACTTTTGCCCTTTTGCTTTCTCATCACATTGGCCTTCACTTACCCTCCATTTCAATACCTGGTCATATAGTAGGTCTTGCTATCTCTATCATCTCTTATTCAAATTTCAATGCACGACACTCACTATTCTCTTTCTTCACATTTAGAACATATTTTTCTACCATGCTATCATTACTTTAATATAATCCTGACTTGAAAGATAATTTTGATCTGTGTTTTTTTTAGTTTTCCTGGTGGTTAAAACTGTCATTTTGGGAGTGGGTTAAACTTACTCACTATGCACTCGTTAAGATATTGATCATGTAGATTATTCACAGTAGAACAGTGTACAGTAGTTGTAGAGTTCCACTCTATCTTTAATATATTGTTGCAATATGGTATTATTATTATTATTATACTGTATAACTAATGCTGTACCATTAAAACTAGACTTTACACAACCTTCTATCTTTTTAGCATTCATACATCTATAAAGTTGAATCATATAGTGGGGTATTAGCCCTCCCTAATAGAATGGCCAAAAGTGTGAGGATTATTCAACAGTAATATTTACCTTACTTATTTTGTATACAGTCTTGAACACTTTTTTTGTCAATAGTATGTTGGTGCTAAGTAGGCTCGTCAATACCGTAGTGTTCTGGACTCTGAACTCGAGAAATCCTGGGACCAATCCCAGTCTCATAATGGGTAAAGTTATACGTCTGAAGAAATTGTATGAATTGCAGCTACACTTTACCTGGTACGTGGGGATGCCCATAATTCATATTCTGTGGCCAATGTGTTGGTCAGAGAATGCCATCTTTGCTGGAAAGTTTATCGAGTCATTGACTTGTTACACTTTCCAGCATTGCATCAAGGTGGTTGACAATATAGCCCGGGGTCGCCAGTAAGGATGTACGGCCCTCTAGTTGGGAACAGTGTGCTGCTCCCAGCAGTCTCATATTAGTCCCTGGAGGTGCAATCGTGGTACTGGAGCCAGGGACTCCTACATAACTGCTGTGTTGCAATTGGGGATAGCCCTTTCTGTTTCCACAACCACTTTTGCATGACCAGGGCTCTCACGTGCATGCACGTCTGTCATATGTGCATGTATCTAGGCCTTTTAAAATATAGTATTGATTTTTCCTAGCAGATTTTGAGCAGACCCTCTTCTGCAGTGTGTTCCTCGCCTGGTTAACTTCAGGGGTGGTCTCTTGCCTTAGAATTTGACCATGAGGGGAATGCATTTGTGGCAGGGATTATTCAAGACTGTTGGGGAGTTAATTGTTTATTTTGATAAATAGTATGTATGTACTTAGTAAAAAACTTTGTGTGATAGGGAGCCTCTGCTCTTGGGCAAAAGCAAAATATTAAATTTTATCTTGTATCCTACTGTGTGTCATAAGAGATAACTAAAATGAGACGGTGACTGGAAAGGATTTTGGTCATAGAATAAAGTCCTTAATACCGGTACTTACTTCCTTATGGCAACTGTTGTTGTTGTTGTCGTAACCCTAGGCTGCTCAAAATGCCTGGCCGAACAGTCCCGAGTCCCTAAGGAAGGCTATGGCTGCGATCGGGCTTTCCCACAGGGCTCTCAAGGAGTGTAGATTATGTTGTTGGCGTAAGTGATTGTGTGTAATGCAGTCTTCTATGATGTGTTTAATAGTATGGGATGATGTTTCGCACCCTGGACAAGTGTCGACGACGGTAACTCGGCTCATGCACAAATATCATGATGCACACACAGGATGATTTTGGCTTACAGAAAAAGTTACTTATATGCAATCAATATCTAAAGTGCTGTCCATCCATGAAATAACCAGATGGGATAGTTTGGGTTTGTTGATTTTCCTTACTGTTTAACCCTCCCCGCCCGGGCCCGCCTTCTAAATGACAGCACTAGGATCCGGGTGATTTTGCCAAAAAAAATTGTAATAGGCCTAGGCCTATATTTGTTATTTTAACTGCTAGAGAATTCACACACATCTCGAAATGTAGAGCTCTCTAGGTCAACTGGTTCAGTTGTGATGACGATTTCCGTGGAGAGAGTTTTGATGCGGTCTTAGCAATATCGGACATTTACAGACTCTAATTTCGTCCTAGCAGACAACAACAACAATGATCCGACTTCTTCTTGTTTTTGAAGCTGCGCGTCGCTCCGACCGGCTTTGTTTACAAACTTTTCGACGCACGGCTTTCAAGCTTACGGAGGGCTGTGGGTGACCCCCGCGGCGTCCCGGCTCAAGGCGTCGAGACAAAGGAATGCGGGCAGGGTCGGCGTCATTGTCACTATCACTTTTGCCTTCCCTTGCTTCCTCTGCCGCCTTGCGTGCTTTTTTTACTGCACTTTTCACCAATGTCTTTTTGTAAAAATATTTGCCCACTTTCAAGGGTGTACGAGCAGGCAAGGGGGAAGGTTGATGAGTAGGCCTAGGCTGACCACAGTGCAATGGCGGCGGGGTAGGCCTAGGCTCAAGCACACTTGGAATTTCCACCGCACCTTCATTGAACACTTTTACATCATGGTCCTCACTACTACCTGACAATCTACTGCATCGTCACCATGAAAGCCCTCAAAATCCTCAATTTCACTTATATCTTGCAGTTTATCGACTTCGCTCTCGCCACTGCTCGCTTCGAACGAACTTTTACTCTCACTTTCAATGGCCAAAAGTTGTCTTTGTATTGCACTATCACTCAAAAGACGCTTCGCTTTCTTACGATCAGGTTTTTTCTGGGTCGCAGTAGGCGTCGATGTTGCTAGCGGGGTAGCAATGGGGCGGGCAGAAGGTTGCAGGGAATCGGACGCGTCGGAAGACATATTTTCGCTATGGCGGGCACGTACGGACTGATAACGGTAGTAGTTGAGGCTTGGTGGCGCTGCGATCGCCCCTGCAAAGGAAATTTTCACCGCGCGGATTTCAAAGCACGCTTTCAAGCATACAAATTTTAAAATGACACCCGGGCTCTGGCCCATCTGCCGCACCGTCATTTTAAAATGCTGCCCGGGCAGGAAGGGTTAAAGCTTAATTTTAAAGCATTTGTTTTTCAGAACGCCCAAGCCAGCAATTCCTCAACGACAAACGGAATGAAGCCATAGAACACTTAAATTCTGATCTAACTACTATCTCCAATTGGGGCAGAGAAAACCTTGTTTCCTTTAATGCTTCCAAAACCCAATTTCTCCATCTATACCCGCCAGGAACTCCCTGCGGACTATCCCTTATTCTTCAACAATACAAAAATCAATCCTTCATCTTCTCTCAATATTCTTGGTGTCTCTTTTTCTTCTGCTCTCAGTTGGAAGGACCATATTACCAGTCTTGCTAAGGCAGCCTCCCAGAAGCTGGGTGTGCTCAACCGCCTTAGGGGGTTCTTTACCCCTGCTCAGCTTCTTGCTCTGTACAGGGGCATAGTGCGTCCTTGTATTGAGTATTGTTCACATGTGTGGGGAGGTTCCTCTCACACCGCTCTCCTAGATAAAATTGAAAGGAAGGCCTTTCGTATCATTAACTCCCGTCCACTCACCAACTCTTTGCAATCTCTCTCGCTATTCTATCGCTACTATAATGATCAGTGTTCCTCAGAGCTTTCCCAGTGTAACCTTCTTTACGTAGGGCACGTGGTACCCGTCTTGCAACACAATCCCACCCCTACTCTGTGCAACTCTCCAACCCAAGAGTGAAACATTACTCTCGATCTTACTTCTATTCAACAGCTGAGCTCTGGAACTCTCTCCCAGAATCAGTCTTTCCCTCTTCCTATGACTTGAATTGCTTCAAACTCCGTGTGTCCAGGCATTTTGGCTCGAACGTCCCTTGATTTTGGCCCTGTCACTCCTTCAACTATGGGGGAGGCACTTGCTATAGGCAGTTCTGCCTTTTGCCTCCCTCACTCACATAGAACAAAAATTAAGCATGGTATTTTCTCGTTTGCGTTTGATACTGATTCAAATGGGTGCTTTACCGTTTATGCTTTTGGCTGTCCTGTACCTTATTTTTTGTAGAGGTATAATTTGTGTTGGGAGTTGTTTATCATACATTATTTTAGCTAGTCTGTATTAAGTAATCTTGGGTACTGATGCATCACTGTAGAGTACAGTACTGTACAGTATAAGTATTTTTTTAAATATTTACTAATTACAGTACAGTATAATGTCTTCATTTTCCGTCTTTTTATAAAATTGTCATAATCCATATTTTCTTTATCCCCTGGCTAGTGTTAACCCGGGAACTGCCGGAATACTCTTAAGAGTTCCCCCGGCGGACTGCGGGAAGACTCTTAACCCTTCCTCCTCGGGCTGTCTTACCCAATGACGGTCGCCCCTACCCGGGCGAAATGGCTGAAAAACGTCTAGTCCTAGGCTACCGTATTTATGTTTATTTTCACTTCTAGAACTTTCCCACTCATCTATAATCGTAGTGCGGTTTTCAATCTGTATTTTGGCATTGAGTAGAGCTCTGTAAGTTGTTGTTGTTGTTGTTGTTCCCCAAGCTGCCTGGCCGAACAGCCCCAAGGCCCCGAGTAAGGCCAAGGCCATAAACGAGCGCCCCCACAGAACCCTCCCTGCCGACCACAATAAAGCCTGGGTGACCGAAGCCACTCCATGGCGGGGAGCTGAGAGGGTGCGTAAACGCTCGGGAAACCAAAGCCCCACCCAGGGCCCCTCAGCAATTATGAAGAGAAAGTTGAGGGGCAAAGGAATAATGTGACGCTTTAGCTTCCAATCGTGGTAGATTGGGAGGTCAATCCATGGAAGAGACGCCGTCACTTGAGATTTAGAAAATATATAAGTAAAAGGAACAGTCAGAATAAGCTATGGGTATGGCAGAGATCGCTCAGGTCTCGCTCTGATAGACCAGCCCATCGCCAAAGCTCTGTAAGTTAACTGGTTCAGTTGTGATGACGATTTCAGTGGAGCCAATATTGCAGAGATGTTGCCAATATGGGGGCTTTTCAGACACTAATTTCGTCATGACGTCAGAACAATAACATTGAGGAGTCTTCTCCTTCTTGTTTTCGGAGGTGCGGTGACGAACGCTTGGGTTTGTTGACATACGTCGTACGCACGGCGTTCAGACCAAGCTTAATTAGGCTATTAAGCTCATGCCTTAGATAAGGCATACCGGGTAGCGGCCCTTCTTTCATGCTGTCCTTACCTAAGGCAGACTGGGTAGGAAGGGTTAAGAGTCAGAGAAAAAAAAAATCAACTTTAACCCTCCTGGCCCGGGCTGTATATCCAAAGGACAGGGTGGGCTACCCGGGCGATCTGGCCGAAAAACGTCTAGGCCTAGGCTACCGTATTTTGGTTAATTTTAACTGCTAGAAATTTCCCACGCATCTATAAATGTAGTGCGGTTTCCAATCTGTAGACTGGCATTGAGTAGAGCTCTCTAAGTCAACTGGTTCAGTTGTGATGACGATTTTAGTGGAGAGCATTTTCAGGCGATGTTAGCAATACGACGATCTTTTCACTACTGAAACAACGACATACAGACATACAATAACAAACGAGTCTTCTCCTTCTTGTTTTCGGAGGTGCGGTGACGCAACGATCGGCTTTGTTTACATGCGTCGGACGCACGGCGTTCAGACCAAGCTGAATAGGCTTTCAAGCTTACTATCTCCTGAAAGGACACCCGGGCACCAGCCCTTATTTCGTGGTGTCTTATTAAAATGACACCCGGGGAGGAAGGGTTAAACATCGAAAAAAACAAAATTATTTTTGTATTTTTTGCCCCTGGGCCATGCAAAATATCACTCCTCTACCTCCCCTCCTTCTCCACTTTCCTCCCCTCCTTCAGTTATCATCTATTTTCCCTGTTATTCCCTTATTCTGAGGTATATTTTTGTGCTAACATTAGCGAGTTGCAAGCAGGGCATTGTCATCACTGTTAGCAAGCGAGTGCAAGAGAGAGCGAGAGAGAGTATCGATCGACTGTGTCTCAGTGGCCTTGGGGGAAATTGGCGGGAAAGCAGGTTGCCTCACCCATACATTATATAACTCGCGGCCTGTATCTCCAATTTTGACCATCCAAACGCTGTTTTCACTCGTTTTATGGTTGTTTCAGGTTAATACCTTTATAATCAACCCATAATAGGTGCGTATGGATAAGTATTAATGCTATTTATGGTAAAATGAATATTTTAGTGATGGAAACAGCTCAAATACATGCGCACAGGCAGAGGTGTCTAATTACCCCCATGCGCACTTAAGAGGTTAAAAAACAAATAAAAAACATTGGACACAACCTTGTTCAGTTGTCTACCAATGTTTCACAGTGGCATTACCATCATTCACATTAATATTATGAAGTTTTGTCAGATATGAAGTTTTTGATGATGATGATTAACCAGAATAGCACAGTAATTGACCACTTGCAAGTTTTGGGCAATAAGGAAGTTGTAGCTGTAGACATGGATATTTAGCAAAATTGTACTGTACTTCAATCTTTCAGAGATGTGAAAGAGAAGGGTAAAGTGCGGACTGGATGATTAGTTCGAAAGTTTGGTTTCTGATAGCTTGGGAATTGGTGTCCAAAAGAGAGAAGTTTGACTAATACCAGTCCTAATATCTATCTATATTAATTAATTACTTTATGCTCATTTTCACAATTCTGTCGGCCATATTCATAAACCTTATCATAGGCAAGGAGTCAGTTCCCATGAATTGATGAATAGAATTTGAATATATTACAATTTAAAAAAAAAATGGATGATGTCAAGTTCATTTTCAAAGTCAATACCGAGTTTCATCCTTGACCATGGTGTGTGTAGACAACACTGTTCCTATGTGTTTAGGAATTTGGCCATTTAGCTTAGCTTTTTCCTTCACTCTAGCTCAACTGTGCTATTGTTCCTTTAAATGTGCCGTACTTTTGTGGGATATTGTATGTGTGTGTGTATGTGTAAAGGTGTGGCTGCCTTCTATGCCTGACACACTTGCTCTTCCAGACACTGCACAAGCTGAGTCCTCGCCGCCGCCACCTGTGGGTGAGTCGCTTGTTGCTTTGGGTGCTTGTCTAATTCACAGTACAGGGTTTCCTCACTTAATATCTCAACTGCTTGAAGTTGGTTCATTATATTGTTCATTAAATGGGAACAAAGTTCACTAAAAGTTATGCTCCATTATCAGGTTTAAGTGGCAGTGTTGGGCACAGATAACCAAAAAGTTAACTTTGATAACAATAATCCGATAACCCCAGTGTTTTATTCCTATATCAATAATCTGATATTTTCTATACCAAGTTATCTGAAGTTAACTGGTCCGATCATGGAAATGGATGTTGATTACAATTTTAAGTCTCTTCTGATGAGACTTAGAGACTTAAAATTGTAACAAGCTATAGGAAAAATTATGTAAGTTGGAGAAATCTCATTTTTTTTATCAATAATTTACATATTTTTGCTTTAGCTTGCATATTTTTACAATCAATCTCAAAATTCCAAGTCATAATTATTCAATAAATAATCCTCTTTCATATCATCAGAAAATTAAGTCAGTTTTATATATTTTCGCATTTTATTGATCGCTTGGACCTAACAACCTTTCCCGCTCCTCCCTATCTATCTATATATAGTATATCCATATTTTCGCATTTTATTGATCGCTTGGACCTAACAACCTTTTCCCGCTCCTCCCTATCTA
>JAGKTK010032767.1:0-14898 GCA_018397895.1 Paralithodes camtschaticus
TAGACAAGTTATAGCTCCATTATTGAGTCCCATAGTACACATTTATAAACGCCTGAACTCTTTTAACCCTTTCTGTACCTGCAGCGTCTGTTATATTTTACTATATCTATATTTAGACGATTTTATGCAACTTGGAAGATGTGATAATTGAAATGGTTTATTGAGATAGTTCGAAGCCTTATCATTACTAGAGATCCTTTTTCTAAACTGAATCGAATAGTAGTAACCAGAATTATATAAAAAGGATATCGACGGTATGGATGGGTTTAACAAAACATAATATAATACGTTACGGCTAGGATATCAATATAATTAAATGAAACCAAGTGGTTTAAATTATTCACAACACACCTACTGCATAACTGTGAGATACTATGAGTCGGACAGTGGATTAGTTAAAATAGGTCTTCAGAGGCTATCAAGCCTATTGAATTATTAAGCCAGCACACTGTAAGTCAAGAAAAGTGTCAGATTTGGAGCCACTTTTCGAGAACGCTAGTCCCTTGTGACAGTGGAAGGGAGGGAGGAAAGTTTGGGTGGAAAGTAAGAGGTAGAATGAGGGAGTGGGGATGGGGAGGTGTGTGCGAAGCTGCCAACTTACGATTTCACTGAGATGGTGAGAACCAGGACTTGTGCGGCGAACTGTACATGTGCCCAAAATCTAAAAATAGAAGAGTTGATATCTTCAAGTAAAAAACTAAATGTTTTCCTGGAAAGTGTATTATAAATATGTTCGAACGAGCACAGACGTAATCACAGTGTATATTATCTCCGCCAAAGGTAGTCGCTGACATTATGTGATCGTCGTTCTCTGTCTGCATGTATGTTTGTTGGTCAACAAGATTTAAACAAAATAATGGACGGATTTAGATAAAACTTGGTCAGTATCTTCAGTTGATATCAGGGTAGAAATGAATAATAATGAGCCTCGCCTCCCGCATCCCCCGAAATAAACCCCACCATAATTATTGCCCATGATACCAAAATCGTAATAAATGAATGATCCCAACTGTGTGTTTTGGTATATAAATCCTAAAGCTTAAAGCGCCATTATATTGAAAATACATGAATAATGAACGGAACTGAATGACATTTTAATGCTATATTATTTTAGTGGATACCATTCATACCAATAACTTGAAAAGGCCACTTCAACCGCTCGGCCCATATCGACCATTGACCAAAGCGATAAAGGATCAATCTGCCCGTGGGCCAAAACCGTCTTTCAACCCATTACTATTGCACTGATTTGACTCCATTGCTTGATTACTTTTAACTGCACCCCATTCTGACTGAATACCATTCATGCTGACTCTGCTTCCTACCAATTATCCATGACCTAATCCATCCCAACAACGATCCACCTATTCCATGTGCCTGAACATTTCTCATCAATCTCTTATGAAGGACTGTCGAAAACTTTACTGAAATCTAAATATATTATATCATAATATTATGACTTATCATTATCTACTGCTTCATATACCTCTGAGAAAAAGATAATCTAATTAGTAAGGCAAGAACGATCCTGAGTGAATCTATGCTGAGAATAATGTATTCAATTAAATGTTTCTAGGTGGTTTCTAATTTTCCTAGCAAAAATTAACTCTAGCAACTTTCCTATGATGGATGTGAAACTAATGGGACGGTAATTGTTTGCTATTGATTTATCACCTATTTTGAAGATCGGAACCACATTTGCAAGCATCTGGAACTACGCCTATTTCTAATGACTTGCTAAATAGAAATGTTAATGGGTAACTTAACTCATCTCTTCATTATTTTAACCCCTTCTGTATTGGCGACATCTTTTTAACTTTATTCTAGCTACATTTGATGAGTTTATGAAGCTTAGGAAGGATATAAGGTAGCTAAAAGAATGAATTTGAGCTAGTATGTAGCCTTTTAATTGGCAGACAACCTTCATAAGCTGAATAAAATAGTCTAATAGTTGCCATAATATAATGAAAAGGATGTCGCCGGTACAGAAGGTGTTAATACCCTAGCATATACCTCATCAGTACCAGGCGATTTCTGAGGTTTCAGTCTGTCAATTTCCTTAACCCTGAATAGGTACGCAGGCCTCCAATACAGGCCCTGGCCATGCGCAAAAACTTTTTTCAGATATTGCGCAACCTTTGTTTGAGCCAGGAGGTACCATTCTCGTCCAGGAGTCAGTCTACCTAGTGCTGTGTGAGGGTGCAGACGTCTGTCCCGCTCTCTCCTCCCAGTAACCTTGGCCAGCATTTTCGGTCTCCAATCCGGGACCAGCGTACTTGGTAAGTGACTTTTTTTTAGTTTCCAAACTTTTGTATTTAATTATATAGAGGATTATGTAATTGCAGTAACTTTATGATACTTTGTGGTAACTTAAGGAAATATATTGTGTACATGTGTGAACCAACAGATTGATGCTGTGTTGCCAAATATTTACCTTTACTTACCAGGTACTTATTTTTTTGTACCTACCTTGCAATGACATTTACTTACCTGATACTTACCTGCACTTACCTGTTCATACTATAATTTATTTTGTTTACCTGTACTTACCAGATCATTATTGATTGATACCTACCTTGCAATTATATTACTTACCTGTAATTACCTGTTACCTGTACTTACTATTTATTATATGTGTTATCTTTACTTACCAGATAAATTTGTATTGCTACCTACCTTGCAATTACATTTACTTACCTGAAACGTTCCTACAATTAAATGTACTTAATTTTATTATAGATTAAATGACCTGCAATTACCTGTATTTACTTTTTTCTGTTTTTGTTTACCTTTACTTACCTGATACTTATTTATACCTATATAATATGGGGTTTTCTATGTTTAGGATGTTATATATAGTTTGGGGATACAGTCATGCTAATTTCATAAAAATCCCTCAATATTTACAGCCTTGATGGATTTTAGAAAATTGTTTATCATTATTTATCGTCGAAAAATTAACATCTTGCCATTTTCGTTCTAGCTTTGCTCTGTTGGTACCTACAAGGCTGTGATTCGTACCTCAGTATTCCCCAGGATCACCCTACAAGTGCTAAGGACGGGATTGACCTCAACCTATTCTAAGTATAGATTCTATATTTTGTAATTATAATTTATTGTTTCAATGCAATAATTTTGTACTAAAGTCAATAAAACCCATTAATAATTAATATTCTTTTATTAGAACTTCACATAGTCTTAGGGGATAGTTTAAGTAAGATTAGCAATAGCAAAATCGAAATAATGGTTCTTAGTTTCAGTGTAATGGATTTTGAAAATCACTGGACGGAAACGACCATAGCGTACCTAAAACAACAGTGAAAAGGATGCGTACGTATTCAGGGTTTTCAGCACATAATTTCTACTAATAATAGCTGTACTTAACATATTTTCTACACTGCCCTTATATACCTTACGGACTTTTGGAAACTAAACCAAATTGTCATTAGTGAAAACGAAAAGAAATTTACTATTTAATGTACTGCACTTTTCTAACTCATCATCAGTCATTTCTCCTATCGAAGTTTTAAGGGGACCTATTACATCTCTAACTTTAGATTTATATAGTTGGTAAAAAGATTTAGGTTAATTTTTTGAGTCGTTGGCTATCATGATTTAATTTTTTAATTTTTATTTCCTAATTTCCTTTTTGACCTGTCTTGATAGATTCTGATAGTAAATATGTAGGTGATCTTCGCCTTTCTCAATGTTTCTATATATTCCTCTCTTTTTAGGTAGAAGATCTAATAGATTGTTATTCATCCATTTTGGACGGAGAACCATCCATTTTTATGTTCATTGTTGTCAGCTTGATATATGGACGTGTTTAATGTGATGGGCATTATGTTCATTGTTGTCAGCTTGATATATGGACGTGTTTAATGCGATGGGCATTATGTTCATTGTTGTCAGCTTGATATATGGACGTGTTTAATGCGATGGGCATTATGTTCATTGTTGTCAGCTTGATATATGGACGTGTTTAATGCGATGGGCATTATGTCATTGTTGTCAGCTTGATTTATGGACGTGTTTAATGCGATGGGCATTATGTCAATTTTTCTCTGATGGTTTGGTGGTCGAGTGACATCAACAGATTTCTGTGTCCACGGAGGAATGTATTCTTTATGTTAATTTCTGTTATATTTGAAGATATTTAAATTAAGTTAAACTAACCAAATGTTCTGAATTAACCCGTACTGTACCGTAGGATACAGTAAAAAAAAGGTCCCAGCAGTCCAAAGCAATGTGGCAAAAATGGCAGGAGAGACCACCTATCCACCTCCAAAGATGAGGCAAGACTGGCTCTGTCACCCTTCAGTGGGTCTTGTAAAGGCTGAGAAGTGTTGCCTACACGGGAGCAGTGCTCAAAAGGTTGTGGTAACTGGTACAGGGTTGTACAGACAGTTACAAGGAGAATACATTACTGACGGATATATACGTCGCTGGGACTGGGGAGTTACTTATCTACAGACGTATATATACGGCGTTGGGATTGGAGGGGTTAACTGGTTGTAGCTGGTCAATCGGTTGAAGTTAAGTAAATTTACATAACAGACCCAACTGTCATATAATATGTACAGTATATTGGATGAGGATGGAGGATGGTCTTGAAGGTTAGAAAAGCAAGAACGACTCTACACTTTAATAGAGACATTAAACCGATATCAAACTAAATTAATATGCAGGGAAATTATAAATTTTTTAAAGTTGCATATATTAACAGTCAGACAGTATAGGATTTACTCAAAAAAGAAGAGGGAACTGGATATATTTTTGTGCGGTGAATATATATATATATTGTTACGATGGTAGGTTCGGGGAAAGCAGATGCTCTAATAGCCTAACCCACAGCACTGTCCAAACGAAACGCCGCAGCAAAAAGACACCTATGCTGTAAGTCGTGAGCCCAACACTGCCCACCGTACTACACTAACCCTGCAACAGACACGCTCTTAAAATCTAACTCAAACACCAAGACACGCAGGTTCTCTAGGAAAAGAGGTTATCTTCCTCTTTGCTCTATTAAAGCAGTAATAAAAGAGACACAAAACAATATCTACTGTCTCAGAGTCGGGGCCTATCCGACTAGGGTTGATAGTGCTATTAGTATTTCAAGAGCGCTTCTAAGATTATTCTAAACTGCACAAAAATGCCAAAACATAATACTGCTAGACTCCCAGAACAATTCATAGCATGCCCAGTCGCTGAGGAACTGAGAATAATACGAAACAAAAACCATGGGAAAAGTCCACTGCAATAGCCTAACACATGAGACACAATGGTTGATATCTCAGGAGGTTGGTGCTGGCTGTTAAAACGCTGACCTAAAACAAGCCAGTCATCAAACCCCTATAGTTGTCAACCTCAATAATATATAATATAAACATACAATAATAATTCACAATGCAGTAGAATAAAGTAAAAGAATTGGAAGAAGTAGTGTGAAGGTTATATCTAAATTGCCAAAACGGCTGCAGTAATTATATCTAAAATAAATGCAGAACATTCTTAAATGCAAACTACTAAAGTTACAACAACACTTTAATGCTCAGAATTACTCCAGCCTTGCTCTGCTACTATCCAATAAGGAACAAAAGATATGTATGCGGTATTAACCCGGAAACGGCGAGAACACTCTTATGAGGTTTTGGTGGGCAAGGGCGAGGAACCTCTTAAGAGGTAAGGCCTAAAAAAAAATGTTTAAAACGCCCCAGTAGCACTTAAAACAATTTTTGTTTTCCTCCATACCTCATATTACTCCTCCACATGTGTCAATATCCCCCCCTTTCCCCCCCCCCTTCAATTATCACATATTTTTCCTCTTATTGCCATCTTTATTGGTGTATTTATCATGCCAATATCTGCAACCCAGTTCCAGGGTGTGGTGTTGTTGCTACCGAGTGTATGGAGTGCGAGAGAATGAGGGAGGGGAGGTTAAGTGTGGCTGTAGGCTCCAGAGAGAGAGGGTGTACGTCCCTGCTGGCTCACAATTCATGAATGGACGTTCGGCAAATAATCGCGATTTTGACCATCCAAACACTATTCCCACTTGTTTTATTATTGTTATATGTTACTATCTTCATATTAAACGTAAAATAGGCGCATATGAATAAGTAATAATGATATTTATCGAAAAATTACGATTATAGGCACGAGTGGAGCTTAACCCGTAAACGACGGCAAAGCTCATAAGAGGTTTTACTGAGCGACGGCGACAAAGCTCTTAAGAGGGAGGCCTAAAAAAAACATGTAAACGGCCCCAGTAGCACTAAAAAAATGTTTTTGTTTTCCTATACCTCAAATCACTCCTCCACATCCCCTCCTTCCCCCTTTTCCCCTCCCCCTTCAATTATCACCTATTTTCCCTGTTATTCCCTAATTCGTTGGTATATTTTTGTGCTAACATTAGCAAAATGTGTGGAGGATGTGCTTACGTGCCTAGCGGGTGTGTTACATAACCGAGTGTGTGTATGACTAGGCTCAGTGTGGCTTGAGGCCTCGTGGAGGGAGGGGTTGCCTTAATTTTCTCCCTAATTCATGAATGGGCTGGTCCATCTATATTCGCAATTTTGACCAGAAAAATTATATTTTCACTTGTTTTATTGTTGTTACAGGTTACTATCTTCATAGTGAAGGTAAAATAGGCTCACATGAATAAATAATAACGATATTTATTGTAAAATTACGATTATAGGCCTGAATGGAGCCAATATGCTCGCCCATGGGCAGCTAGTTCAATACCCCCCTTGCTGTTGCCGGGTTAATATTGCCGCCCAGAAGTGTGTTGTTCACAACACATAGCTCGCGCTTACCGGGTTAAGGGAAACAAGGAAGCAAGCCTGACAAACACGGAGCAGTGCGTGTTCTCAGTACAGGGTCTATGACTGGAGTGAGGTGGCAATCTTCGGGCCAGCCTCAGGGAAAGGGAAGGGAGCTCCAGGCATCACCGTGGCAACATAGGCAATGTGTTGCACAGTACGGCGCCCTGCTGAAGACAACCAGCTTTCATGTGGGAATTAGACAGAAGGAAAGCAGGACTCTCCCACAAATAACAAAGGCTATGTGAATTAAAACACACTTACAACTGACACAGGTTATAAGTGCAGCTGGAAGTGACACCCTCACACCCTGGGGGAGTCTGTTGGTGCATCTTGAAACAATAAACTGCCTATACTTCAATACCACTATAAGACATACACAACTACAGTATTTTTTCTAGTATTTTTATAGTTTTGTATTTAACCCCTTCTGTACCGGCGACGTCTTTTGTATTCAATTTCAGCTACATTTATACGATTTAATGAAGCTTAGGAAAGATGTATGGTAGCTAAAACGATTAAATGAGATAGTCTGTAGCCTTTTCATAGGTAGACGTCCTTCCTAAGCTGAACAAAATCCCTAATAATTGTCAGAATATAATGAAAAGTACATCACCGGTACAGAAGGGGTTAAACATTTTCTTCTAAACAGAAACACAGCAACTCCTACTTTACGACCCTACGCTGCGCTACATATGGCAACCAACAAGCACCAGACGTAAACATGCTAATCAAACCAAAGTAGGAGGCTACACCAAAACTAACTGACCAGCAAGATTTCTCCTTACAACATACCCTCCTGTGACAAACAATCAGCCATAACATTATCAGTGCCTTTAATATGCAGTACATCCAAACTGTGTTCCTGCAGCAAAAGAGCCCACCTTGTCAGCCGCTGATTTTTGTACTTAAATTTCTCCAAAAACTGGAGGGAATGGTGTTCCGAGTAAATTTTAACAGTCGGGCTATTGGTTGGTACATACACTTGAAAGTGCTGCAGGGACAGAACAATAGCCAGGAGCTCCTTCTCCACCAATCCTCTGGGCTCGATTGAACTTCATTGAGTAGAAAGACACGGGATGCTCTATCCCAGCATGCTCTTGCAACAGTACCGCACCTATCCCCACATCACTAGCGTCAGTAGCTAGGATAAATGGCAACCCAAAGTCAGGAGCTCGCAGGATGGGATGGTGCGACAGGAGAGACTTAACTCCTGCAAAAGCCTCCTGACAGTCTTCTGTCCACTTGAACTTGATATCTTTCCGCAGTAAATTTGTCAGCGGAGCATGCACAGTAGAGTAGTCTTTAATAAATCTCTGGTAGTACCCGATCATTCCTAAGAACCGTTGCAGAGATTTACGAGTAGTAGGAAGAAAGAAACTAGTAATAGCCTCCACCTTTGCCAAGGGTGGAGACACCTCACCATGCCCTAGTAAGTAATTGACAGTAGCCTGTACAAAGTCGCATTTCTCCAGATTTACAACCAATCCTGCCTCACTGAGTCTTTTGAAAAGAAACTCAACATTATCAACATGCTCTCGCCAGGTGGTATCAAAAATCACAATGTCATCAATATAAAGTACACAAATAGGGACATCATCTACAACCCGGTTCATCAATCGCTGAAACGTAGCCGGGACGTTCTTAAGCCCATAGGGCATCACCTGACACTGGTAAACTGCCCCGTTCACCACAAAACAAGCAATTTTCTTCGCTCTCTCAGTCAACGGGACCTGCCAATATCCTTTTATTAAATCCATCTTAATGATAAACGTGGCAGCCCCGATGCTGTCTACAGAGTTGTGACTCTGGGTAATGGATAGGCATCTGTCTGGGATAATGCATTGACCCTCCTGAAATCAACACAAAAGCGGATATTGCCATTCGGTTTAAGTTGTAGAGTCACTGACTAAGACCACTCACTATATCCCTTCTTCACCAGACCCTTCTCCAACATGTAGTCCAGCTCTGCTTTTAAGGCAGGCTGCCGAGCAGGATTTATACGGTAGGGGGCCAACTTGAGCGGTTTACTGTCTCCAACCTCTACGTCGTGTTCCGCCCAGGATGTCAGGCCTGGAGAATCACCAAACACGCTGGAGTACTGCCACAGCCTAGTAAACAACTCCTCTTGGCGCTTAGGACCAAGATGCTGCAACTTGTTTCGAAGAGCAACATATCCATTGACTTCCCACAACCCAGCCGGGCCCGCAGCTTCTAAATTGTCAACCTCCTTCTCTTCCTCTGTCCCTACTACAGCCAGCTCATGAGAAGGGCAATCTGTACCACTTGTGCAATCACTCCCTCAATTCATAAGTACAAAGGCTTCCCTTCCGATACCAGACATGCGCACCCCCAGCCCCCCGCATTCCTTGCGGATACACCTGGCTGCGCCGCATCACCTTCGTCAGCACCATGGCCAGATGCAGTCGGTCTATGATAGGGCTTTAACATATTAATATGACAGAAATGGGAGGCTTTGCGACGGTCGGGCGTATCTATTACATAGTCAACCTCACCAATCAGCTTAACGACCTTGTATGGATCACAAACCTTAGCTGCTAAGGGTCGACCCTGAACTGGCAACAGTGCCAGAACCTCGTTGCCCACCTTAAACGCCCTAGACTTAGCCTGCTTTTCATAATGGTATTTCATCTTGCTGTGTGCTGCCACTAGATGTTCCTTAGCTAGCTGCAGGGCAATCTGCAACCTCTCCCGAGTGTTCTGAACATACTCAAGCAGAGGCATAGGGCCCCCTGCCACATCACTCTCCCAGGCATCCTTCACCACATCCAGGGACCCCCTGACTCGATGACCAAACACAAGGGAATTGGGCGAGACTCCCAAGGAATCTGAAGGGATATCACAAATTGCAAAAAGGACAAAAGGTAAAGCGGTGTCCCAGTCCCGCTCATGCAAGGAAAATTTACACAGCATACTCTTCAAGGTCTGGTGAAAACGCTCGAGAGCTCCATGTGATTGTGGATGGTACGTGCTTGACAGCACATGCTTTATACCTAACTCTGAGACTGAATTTGACATGGCAAACCAAATCTAGTGAAGAAATGCAGAAGGTGTTTGAGAACAACCTTTGCGTTCATGCTACTAACCGGAATAGCCTCCGGGTATCTAGTTGTGGCATTCATCAAAGTAAGCAAGTATTTATATCCAGAATTGGTGGGTGGTAAGGGTCCGACCATGTCAATTATGACACAAGTAAATGGCGGTTCAACTGCAGGTATAGGGATCAAAGGTGCCACGTGTATTCCTTGGTTGGGTTTTCCGACTACCTGACAAATATGACATGACATCAAAAAGGTAGCCACCGATGCATGCATATTAGGCCACCAAAAATGAAAACGTAGCCTATCAGTAGTCTTACGGACCCCTAAATGCCTCGCCAATGGTGCCTCATGTGCTAGCCTAACCAGCTCCTCCCTGAACTGGGCAGGCACCACCAACTGCTCCTCCTCCACGCCTGAGTCCGTATCCAGCGTCCACTGCCGATACAACAATGTCCCCTTTACAATAAACTTCTCTGGACCGTTCTTCCCACCAATCGTGCCAACCTTCTTAAACAGGAGGCCCAGACTCGGGTCCTCTTGCTGCAACTTGCTCAATTCGTCTCTAGGTATCTCTGACAAGGCAGTTACCTCTGACCTCTCAAAAATAGCAAAAGGTTGAGTCGGCGGCACTAGGTCAGACTCCTCGTCCAGCACTAGGTCACCTCTACTAGTCTCGGTAGCCTCACTGGGGTCAGCCAGGCCCACAGCTATCTCCGAGCCAGTATCATCTAATAGTGCATCATGGGATGGCCTGCTCTCATGGCTGTTGGCCCCCGCATCCACTAAATCATCCCCCTGTTGTGCCACTTGTTCCATTGATCGGGTCACTGCACAAACAGGGTAGATAAAGTCCATGTTATCATCCTGCAAACCACCACCAGCAGGGGGCTCAAAAGCAGCCTCAGCGACGATTATAGGAGGCGGGAAAACTACATCCCCAGCCAAGTCAGTCCCGAGCAAAAAATTCATCCCCTCAACTGTCAGTGTCCTCCATGGCCACCTTACCCTCGGCGGTCAAAAGTGGGCACTCTAGGGTCACCGGGACTAAATCACAGCATTGCTTACTGTTGATTCCCCTGCATACTACAAACTCTCCTGTGCTAATAGGTCCCCCTGTCAGGTTGCAACACATGGATTGCTGCACACCAGTATCCCTAACCCCTTATTAGCGGCTCACCACATAAGTCGAGTTAAAAAAATCTGGACTAACTAGCGGTGCTCGACATAACTCGAGTGGCAATTTCAGCACGTAATGTTGGTGAGAGAGAGAGACAAGTGGTGGCAGGAGACTAGCGAGCGTATGACTGCTCCAGACCACCGCGGCGAACCTACTGACACGAATCTCAGCTCCCTCCTCCCTCTCTCACGCGCTACTTACTCAATTATATGGGGAAAGTACCGAAATACCTGCTTTTTGCACTCGCGTTGCACGGTTATTGCAAGAAAACTATCCATCATACAAGGATCGTTATGGTGTCATTCGAAAGCTCTGTTCATGCCCTTTCAGGGATAGATACTTGTTTTACGTTCTGGGTCTTATTTAGGCATGAAAATGATCACGTAAACAGCCCTATTTTGGCTAAAAACACCCCGCTGGGCGGTACATATAAATAAACCGAGAGGCCGCTCATAAGGTGCTAAACACCTTGACGGGGTACGTCTGCTCCCCGATCCGTACTGATCCATCATGAATAAATGGCCGACACCAATCAGGGGATGTCTGGTTATGCTCAGCTGGTCATACCATCTGGGGCGGCGAAGTGCTTACAACCCTGCTTACCGCTGGCCTACACTTCCCCCCCAGACTCACTCGTACCTGGCTCACTTTTCGCAGGAACCTCCCCTAGTGTCGCCACCATCTGGACAGCCTTGGGTCCCTGGATAGCCTTCCACTTAGCACACTGAGGTTTTATATGACCCACTTGTTTGCAAAAGTAACACCGCACTTCCGTAGAAGCTCGCTGGTTATCAGCCTTGTTATAATGTTGTGTCTTATATGTGGTAACTTTGGGTGATGATGGGTGAGCGGATACTGTGGCTGCCTGGTGCACAGGTCGGTCTCTCCTGTCGCCAAAAACGCTCCCCTTGCCACTGCCACGCTGGGCTAGTGCAAAATCATCAGCCCAAACTGCTGCTTCCCTTAATGATTTAAACCGCTTTTCTTTTAATTTTGCCCCAATGTCCTTTTGAACTATGCTGGTAAACGGCTTCATCAGCCAAACCTCACACGCCGCCTCAAAAGTATTAGCTGTTTCTGAGTGCAACCACTTAGCTAGAGTATCACGCAGGTACCTGGCACATTCCACATACGAGTCCCCTTGCCGTTTCCGAGCCCCCCTGAACACTAACCTGTAAGCCTCAGGACGAAGCTCGTAGGATTTTAACACAGCCTCCTTAACGCCTTACGAGCGGGCCCGTCAGTAACTTTTACTACCCGCCAAGCGGGTGGTTTTACCCTAAACGACCTTGTTTCCTTGCTCTTTTTCATGCATAAACAAGAGCCAGAGCGTAATACAATTATGTATCCCTGAAAGGGCGATAATTGAGCTTTCCAATGACACCAGAACCATCCTTCTACGACCACACGTTCTCTTGCAACGATCGTGCAAGACGAAGGAAAAATCCCTAAAATACGGTAATTTCCTTACATAATTCCCTGTGTAGCGAGGCAGTGAGTGTGGGTGTGTGTGGAGCTGGGCCCAGTGCTGGCGCGAGAGCCGTGCTGAACGGTCAGAATCGGCCTATGCTCCTCCCCCCCGCTCGTCTCTCTCTCAGAGCCAAATATTGCTCAGAATTGCACACCGCCTGAAGTCGGTCCCCGCCACATAGTCCATGGTTCTCTAGACCGACTTAAGTCCACCCCCACCAGACAAGGGTTAAGTACATCATACTCTAACTCCTAAACTTCTAGACGATCGTATGCATCAAGAGCCTTGCCTTTCAATACATTGGACACCAACACTGCCCAGTGTTGCCTCGGCCACTGATACTCATGGGCCTTCTTCTCATAACGCATGAACCACTCTGTGACCTTGAGTTCATCAAAGACAGGCACGAGTTTCAGCCGTCGAGACAACAGCACCTCTTCTGCCTCCTCCTTAGATGCATGCCCAGCATTATTCCCCTGTCGTCTTGCCCACTAGTTTCCAACTTAGTCTTCTCCAATTCTATCTCCATCCTCCTCAACTCAATCTCTATATTTGTTTCTCTGTCTCTCTATTCTTTGTCTCTCTCTCTTTGTTCTCTGTCTCTCTCTCTCTCTTTTCTATCTCCATTCTCTTTAGCTACAGCTCAACCTCTGGACTCCTTCTCGACCCTATCGGGGTTATAGGACGAAACTGGGCGTAAGGGGGAACATTGTGCTGGGCACCCACCGTATGAGTGGCAGTGAAATGCTGGGGTGTGGCCCACGACACATGGGGGGAAGAAGGAGGATACTGGGGATTGCTAGCATAACTCGAAACAAATGTACTAGCCATAGGGGCATAAACATAGCCCTGTGAAAATGAAGGGGCCGTACTGATAGAGTTAAAAGCTGACGGTGGAGGCATGGTGGCAGGCACTGTGGTAATAGTGGGAGACTGCCTAAATACAGTATCACCTAGCTCTTCTGGAGTTGTTGCTCGACTCTGGGCCCTGTACAATAATAGTTAACCTGAATGCTAGGGCGCCGTGGCTAATGCTGCATGGTAGTATCATCCACAACACGAGTACTAGCTTCATCCTGAGGACCACTAAGCTGTATAACTAACTTACACACCTCTTGGACTAACTCTCCCTTAGACAGACCACTGTGCCTCCAACCATACACCTCCAACACACGTCTTAATTCATCACTACTCCTACTAGCAACCTATTCTTGACTAGGTTGGGTTCTAATAAACTGACAAACATCCTCCTTCCCCATGATATGAACAGGAATGTAATCAGCAAACGACATCCTAGCAATAGTTGTGGACACGGGTTAATAAATGAGAGTACTATGTCTGTAGACTTTCAACGGCAAGCAAAAGGTCAATCTACATACAATTAACTTCACACCACCAAGAAATCTACAGTATACTGTCACACTATCCTGGTCTGAGGTCGCCACTGTTACGAGGGTAGGTTCGGGGAAAGCAGATGCTCTAATAACCTAGCCCACAGCACTGTCCAAACGAAACGCCGTAGCAACAATTCACCAATGCTGTAAGTCGTGCACCCAACACTGCCCACCGTACTACACTAACCCTACAACAGACACACTCTGAACTCTGTCCGACATAAGTTATTAACTTACTTACGGGTTGGCGGAGCGCCCGGTATTTCCCCCACAACACACTCCCTTACACTGAGGTACCGGTAGAAGTCGGAGGTATTTGGGGTTGCCACCAACCGACAGATTCTGATCTAACTTACCTAACTTACTGAGCTCAATATGACACAAATGCGTCATATAACTTATTATTGACCTATTTCACTAAGTTCATATGACGCGATCGCGTCATATGATACTCTTGGGCATACCGCCATATGAAGCAATCGAGTCATAGATGCCGGAGAGGGTTAACCTTCTCCGACATATGACGCAATTTTGAGCCTATTAGGGATACTTTGAAGCCTTTGTTACCATCAGGGGTATTTAGAAACCTTTAGTTTAGTTACTTCAACCTCTGCAGTTGTCTTTGAGTTAGCTGTGGGCAGAAAACTAATTTTGGAGAGGTAATTGTAAGAGTGAGAGAACTCTATTTATTATTGCTAATCTGGCAACCTCTGCGTCATATGAGCGTGAAAAGGTTAATATCTGACTCAAACACCAAGACACGCAAGTTATCTAGGAAAAGGGGTTATCTTCCTGTTTGCTTTATTAAAGCAGAAATAAAGGAAACACAAAACAATATCTACTGTCTCAGAGTCGGGGCCTATCCGACTAGGGTTGATAGTGCTATTAGTATTTCAAGAGTGCTTCTAAGATTATTCTAAACTGCGCAAAAATGCCAAAACATAATACTGCTAGACTCCCAGAACAATTCATA
>JAGKTK010032768.1:0-14897 GCA_018397895.1 Paralithodes camtschaticus
AAGCGTTGCCACATGCATTTGATTGCAACGTTAGGCTTAGTTTCGACTCACGCACGGGGTAGAGGATTTTGACCAGGCAACGGTGTTGAGTGTTGCCAAGCCTGGGATGTATTCTGCATGCCTTGGGCGGGGTCCAGACAGATTCAAGACTCAGAGCTCGCCTCATTGTCGTACCCTTCGGACCCCCTTGATATCTATCCCTCTCAACCCCACTTAGAAACGTTCTCTCTTACTTTGTATACCTTCTTTCCACTACTTCACCAATCTATTTAATTATCCCATCCCCTTGATAGACCTTATATCTATTATTGTATTAACGACGAGCTCTCAGATAACTAGATAGGATTTTGGCCTTATGCAGGGATGTAATTGTTAATGAGACCTAGGAAGCTTTTTTGTTGTCTCATATTTGGTGGTTTCATGCTTGCTAGTGTGTTCTTGTGTCAGGTTAGCAGGGGCTAGACCGGAGGGGAGGCTTTTTGCGATCCTTTAAGTAAAGTCTGCTGGTGCGAGTCCCGTGGACCTGCACGACTTTACTAGGATACCCGTGGGAGTCTGGGGGCATTTTCTTATCTGTGTCCTTGTGTGTCTAGCGTTGTGTTGTGTGAGGGCCATTGCCTAGTCCACTCAGCACTGCGCTAGCACGTCTTGCTTTTGTTTTAGGGTCGCCAGAAGAGAGTCAGATACTTGCGATCTGAGTCTCTCAAGAGAGCACCCTTTCAATTAGAGTAATTTGGCGCACAGACCTGGGAACGTCCCTAGGCTAGAGCAGGTGGCTCAGCCCGGGTATCCGAAGCCTATATCATTCCGGCTAGACCTCTGCCACCTGGCAGATTAACAGCTAGGGGTTTATTATCTCTGTATGCTTGTTATTGTGCCACAGTTTACCGTTTTTCTGAGCACTGAGAGTCAGGGTGTGGCTTAGAGACTCTGTCCGAGCAGGCTTGCCTGACTAAGAGTGAGAAGCACACCTGTATGTGGTTATGTTGCGAGTTGCTGCCTTTATTTAATTATACCTATGCCATTATACACTGTAGGTCCTATCACTAGTATTTATTCCTGCTTATGAGTTAAGAGTTCTCTAAATCCGTAACGTACTTTCTTTGCTAAGCATCAGATCCTACAGTAGCCGCATGCAGTTTAGAAACCCGCATCTTGTCTACCTGTACGATGTTTTGAGGACTGTTTGCTTTCACCTTCTTTTACGCAGGGGTGATTAGTTGTATTAATTAACGTAACGTTAAATGTACTTTCTTCTAGTTTGTTATTAAATTGTTTCTGCAATTTAATTCTGTTATCTATCTTTTCCTTGAAGCTTTAAGTCAACTTAATTGTGTGATCTTTTATATAGCCTGCTTGACTATCAGCAGTCTATAGTGCGTGCACCCTGTAACCGAGTCATAGGATACCTCGTTGTCCAGGCAGGACTCTTGACGGTTTAGGGTGGTTTGTTGCCTGGGTTTATAGATAAGGGTTGGATCTAGCGTTTTCCGTTGTTGCTTGTTGCCGCATACCTAGTCCAATAGAAAGAGCCCAGTGTTTATATATCCCAGGACGTAACAAACACTAATGCTAGGCAGTAGGAAAGACACCACCGTTTTACCCACAATCAAGATACCCATAGAGGGTTATGGCAGGAGACAAGTCTGTCGGCTACTCCTGGACCAGGGCTCACAACGATCCTTTATAAAGAGATCGGTGCTGGACGGTCTAAAACACTGTGTAGTAGGTAGTGAGACCCTTAGGTTGCAAGGTTTTACAGGAGTGACCGACAGTAGAGACTACGAAGTTGTTGAAGTTGCTTACATCTACCGTAAAAAGAAAAACTTCTTACAGTGTGTAGTGGTAGATGAACTCCCAGACTATCAATCTGTAGGAATTAACAAAGTAGAGCATGCACTTCGTAGGAAAGGTATTTACCTGTCTGATCCCGTGGGTGACTTGAAGGAGGTGCATATACTGTTAGGAGCAGATTATTATTATGATGTAGTACACCCTGGTTTTAAAAGAGAGAGTGGAGTGATCTTGATCCCCACTATAAGTTTGGCTACTGCATGAGCGGTACAGTCTAAACTACCCAGTCAAATGTTTAATGTTCTGGTTGACACAGTATCCGTGTTGAGGATGAGCACGACCGCGGCAGAAGAGTTCACCAAAGATGATACTCACATTGAGGACCCAAAGTTAGCTGCCGTGTTCAATCTAGAAAGACTGTGGAAACTAGAGCACATAGGAATTAAACCTGTGGAGAATGACCAGGAATCAAAATTTGCGATAGAGAAGTTCTCGGAATCTGTGCGTTACCTGACCACGGAAAAACAATACGAATTTGTCTACCCTGGAAACATGAGAATATCAATTTGCCAACCAATTATGGTTTAGCGTTGGGTAGGTTACGCGCCTTGCAGCGGAAACTAACCCAAGAACCTAGCACCTACAAGGCTTATAACAATTTTTGTTTAAATTATCTCAACCGAGGGTTTATTGAGGTCATCAATGCGGATGAACCAGGGAGTACCGGGAAAGTCCATTACCTCGCACATCATGGGGTGAAGAAGGACAGTGTTACCACTCCCATCCGAGTGGTATATGACTGCTCAGCCCACCTAGGCCATAGTCCCAGTCTAAATGATTGTCTATTAACCGGCCCTTCAGTGGTGTCGGACCTATCGCAGCAATTAATGCGCTTTAGACTGGGACGTTATGCATTCACCAGCGATATAGAAAAGGCCTTCTTGATGGTGAAATTGCAGAAGGGGGATACAGACGTCACCCGGTTCCTTTGGTTCAAAAACATCTACGACCCCGAGAGTACCATAGTAACCTATCGGTTTAAGGTAGTCTTGTTTGGCGCTACATGTTCGCAACTTTTATTAAACACGACCATTAAAAAACATCTTGCTGATTCTCAAGAAGACACGACTGAACTCGCTCGCGGATTATACATAGACAATTTACAGGGGTCTAGTGATAGTGAAAATGAACTAGTCGCAAACTATAGGCAGGCTAGTAGGTTGTTCACTGAGGCTCATCTGTTCCTCCGCGAGTGGGTTTCAAATTCTGTGTTGCTTCGGGATGGTCTAATAATAGATGGGGTAGCTTCTGATAATCAAGAATATGCCAGAATCTTGGGGATGATATGGCAACCAGGAAAAGACATACTGATGTACCGGAACAAAGATTATATTAAACAGACTGGGACGCACACAAAACGTAGTCTGTTGAGCAAAGTCGCGCAATTTTTTGATCCTTTAGGTTTAGCATTACCTGTTACCATCAGAGCTAGGATTCTAATACAGGAAATATGGAGACGCAACGTGGGGTGGGACGAAAATTTACCCAATAATCTTATTGAACAGGGTAGGTCCTTACTAGAAGATTATAACACCCTATGTACATTAGAGTTACCGCGCCAAGTGGCCGCATTTGGACCCATGTCTTTACATGCGTTCTGTGATGCGAGTGCCACAGCGTATGGAGTAGCTATTTATTGTGTTACCTCATTTGGGATTAATTTACTCACCGCCCGGGCTTTAGGTTGCACCGGTAAAGGGGGTCACAATCCCAAATTGGAATTAACTGCCATGCTGCTATTGGGACGTTTGGTTAACCATGTACGCACTTCATACGATAAGGAACTGCAACTAAGGGCGGTACACGTATGGTGCGATAGCCAAATTGCACTGAGCTGGGTGCATAGTCAAAGGACATTGCCAGTCTATGTGCGCAATAGGGTGGATGAAATACGATCCCTACTACCAAACGCCTTCTATCATTATGTACCAACCAAAGACAACCCAAGTGACTTAATAAGTAGGGGAGTAACGGCGTCCAAATTAATTAAGTCCGACCTGTGGTGGCAAGGCCCAAAATGTCTGCTCCATGAAGGGGATTGGGCTATTTGGAATGCCGAGGTTGAGCTGGCTTTGCCTTTAGAAACGGTGACAGCCGTCATTCAACCGACATCAACACCGAGTCCTATGTTAGAGTGGGTAAGGATCGGTGGGTACAATAAATTAGTCAGGGTCGTAGCTTAGGTGTTGCATTATATCACCAACATAAAGGCCAAGCGCTACAAGGACGAGTCTGCAATCTGGGTCAAAGCTTAAATGCAGAGGAAATAAAAGCAGCTGAGGTAACACTAATTAGATGGGTTAAAAGGGAATCCTTCAGTCAGGAAGTAGAGTCCATAAGAAGTTCTGGTAAGAATAAAATGCCTAACATTGTGCGTCAATTAAGGCTACACCTGAAGAATGACATAATTAGATGTGAAGGAAGTCTAAAGTGGTCAGGTGTAGATGACTGTGCCAACAATCCCATCCTGATGCCAAGAACACACCATGTCACCGATCTATTGGTACAATGCACACACGAGGAAGTAATGCACTATGGGATCCACCACGTTATTTCTAAATTGTGTCTCAACTGGTGGATACCCAGATTTCGGCAGGTAGTTCGACGAGTAGTCAAAAGGTGTGTGGTTTGCCGTAGACTAAAAGGAAGACCATTTACGACTGGACCTGCTCCACCTTTGCCAGAGTGCCGCATTAATCATCTAGAACCCTTCAGAGTTACAGGACTAGACTATACCGGTGCACTGAGAACTAGGAAACTGGACAAGGTTTATGTGTTGCTATTTACTTGTGCCACTTCACGTGCGATACATTTAGAACTCTGTGACACTATGTCTTGTGAAGAGTTTATGCTGGTATTCAGGAGATTTTGTGCATGTCGTTCCTTCCCTCATTTGATTCTTAGCGACAATGCTCCCACTTTTCTTCAAGCTTCCAGGTACTTGAAAGATATTAGCGACGGTCCAACAGTTGTTGCTTACTCGGGAGAGCGGAAGTGCGAGTGGAAATTTATAATAGTCAAAGCGCCGTGGATTGGTGGAATGTAGGAACAGTGTGTAGGCATCGTGAAGTCAGGCTTACGGGCAGTTGCAGGACGCGCCTTGTTAAAAAGGAGCGAACTAGTAACGGTGCTCACTGAAGTCGAGGCGGTTGTTAATGATCTTCCTCTCACTTATGTATATACCGACCAGCAAGAACCACTGCCACTAACACCAGCGTATTTGCTCTACGGCAAGCCGGTGACTGCATTTCCTACTGATTTGTAGTCTCAGGCAGATTTAGAGGACCCATCGATGTTCACCTAGGCTGCGGTGTCACGACGGTACCAGTATATTTCTAGGGTTATTGGGAGGTTTGACGACCTCCCAAATAACCAAATAAGGAAAACCTCCTATTTGGTAGTAGTCTCGGAGTATCCAACGTAGGGCTTATAGGTTCAGCCGCTGGTACAGCGGGCCGATTTATCAGTACTACATGTGTAGACCAATATCTTCTAGAGTAGCACCTAAAATCTCTACTAGGTACGTTGTACACACTTCGAGACTACTATTGAGAACAGAAAACGAAAAAGGTAGGGTAGAAAAAATTAAAATAGTTGCCCACTCATTCTAGCTTCCCTCTGGACGCATGCGCGAACTCAACATACCTGCTCTCTGACAGGTATCTTCATCAAGGTATCAAGTAATCAGACTAGATTGGATGGGCAGGGGTTAGGCGTGAGGGTGGGATACTCTGTCGTTGGATACTCCGAGACTACTACCAAATAGGAGGTTTTCCTTATTTGGTTATTTGGGAGGTCGTCAAACCTCCCAATTTAGTAGTAGTCTCTACATTTCCAACGTAGGGCTTGAATCCCAAGTTGGAGGCGGACATCCAAGCAGCAAAAACCAAACCAAAGTATAATCAGCTGATCAAGAAAAGACACAATAAACCTTGTTGTTTATTAGAAAAAAAGAGTGTAACTACATGGTGCATATTAAGATAATGTAGTTACATGTGTATCAACTCAAAAAGCATCAATATATACAGGTAGGCATCGAGTAGTCATATGACCAAGGATGTACACGTCGGTATGGTGAAGTACAGCCATACACGGCAGGGGAAGAAAAAATGAAAAGTGTAAATAATTCTTATATGTACAGAAGTTCTGGCAGAGCAGATGGAAGACAATCCACATACTTTATTTACAGGACATGGGTATGAGGCACAGGCACACCAATACCCAGACCGAAGACAGTTTAGTCATAAAGCATATACAGCAGAAGTACAAAAAATACTTAAAAGTAGACAAACAGATATATAGGTAGTATATATACAACTTTCCTTCCTCATCTTTCCCTCCCCTTTTCCACTCTGATGGCACAACCATCACTTCTTCCTCTGACAAAGCTGAATTCTTTGCTCAAACTTTTGCCAGAAACTCTACCTTGGATGATTCCGGTGCTATTCCTCCCTCTCCACCCCCCTCTCTCCTACTTATGCCTAATATCATAATCTCTTCTAAAGATGTACTTTCTACCCTCTCTGGGCTTAATACTAAGAAGGCGGTATTCCGGCCGGACGGTATTCCTCCTGTTGTACTTAAAAACTGTGCTTCCGTGCTGACCCCCTGCCTAGGCAAACTCTTTCGTCTCTGTCTCTCCTCTAACGTCTTTCCTTCTTGCTGGAAGTTTGCTCTCATTCAACCTGTCCCAAAGAAGGGTGACCGCTCTTAACCCTCCAACTGTCGTCCAATTGCTCTCATCTCTTGTATCTCTAAAGTTTTTTAATCTATTCCTGCTTCCAAATTTCTTAAGAATTTCTCTTCTCATAATCTGCTCTCAGATCACCAGTATGGCTTCCTTAAGGGTCGCTCTACTGGTGATCTTCTTTCATATCTTACTAACTCTTGGTCATCCAACTTTCGGGACTTAATTTCCAAACTGCCCTCCTTCGGTTTCTGTCCCTCCATCTGTGCCTTTGTCTCTAATTTCCTTTCCGGCCGTTCCATAGCTGCGGTTGTGGACGGCCATCGCTCAATTCCTCATCCTATCAACTCCAGTGTTCCTCAGGGTTCTGTCCTATCTCCTATTCTTTTTCTAATTTTCATAAATGATCTTCTTAATTGTACATCTAGTCCCATCCATTCATATGAAGACGACTCTACTTTACACCACTCAATTAGTTTTCCAGTACGCCCCAGCCAGCAGTCCCTCAAAAGTAAACGTAATGAAGCCATAAAATGCTTATCATCTGATCTAGCTACTATTTCCAATTGGGGTAGAGAAAACCTTGTTACATTTAACGCTTCCAAAACTCAATTTATCCACCTTACTACCCGTCAGGAACCTCCAGAGGACTATCCCTTATTCTTCAACAATACAAAAATCAACCCTTCATCTTCCCTCAATTTTCTAGGTGTCTCTTTTTCTTCTGCTCTCACTTGGAAAGACCATATTACCATAGGTGGGCACTAACGCGATAATGTAACGCATTAACGATTTCGGGTTAACGTTTATTGGATATTTTTGTTTCCAGCTTTAACGAATTAACGGTAACGTCGATACTTTTTGTTCCAAAATAGCGATAATCGTTAATTAATTGCCAAACAGGCAGAAATCCGCAGAATAGTCAATAAATAGGTAAACTAAAAGCCGAACCGAACCCTCGTAATTTCTTCTCCACCCATGCGGGCCGCTTGGGGGGTAACGTGACCACGAGTCCACGACGCACCCTCGTTCCTCCTCACTCTCCAAGCAGCTCTCGTCGCAGTAACATCTAGCAGTTCCCCGTCTCGTATACTTTTGTGTTACAGTGTTCAACGTGTTTCTCGGCTTGCTCCTTCACATTATTTATTATTATATTTGCATTGAATCACTATTACTAGTGATCATGTCGTCGCAAGATACTGTGTCGCAGTCGGTGCCCGCATTGAGGGGGCCTTCCACCCCAAGTTTCGCCTCAGGTGGATTGGGGCTTCTGAGGAGACTAGGGTCAAGCAGTCAGAGGTCAAGCCCCTGATGGAGAGGAAGGTGGAGGACTTCCTACGTCAACATGACCAGGCGACCGCCATCAACAACAGCAGCAGCAGCGAGGAGGAGAATGACGACTACTACTCCTTGCTCTGTGGCGCTGCGGAGGAGGAGACTGCCGGAGGAGGAGGTCATGATCATCACAGGTCGACTAAACACAAGGCTGCCTACATCGTGAAGGTATGGCTGCAGGACAAAGGGACTGACAGTCTTGCAGACCCAGCCTTCAACGGTGAGAAGGTGCTGATTGACCTCTTCCTTCGGTACAATACAGCGATGCCATCCAGTGCCGCGGTAGAGCGCTTGTTCTCCCTTGGGAAGGACATCTTCAGGGCCAAGAGGAGCTCCCTTTCAGATCACAATTTTAATATGTTAATGTTTCTGAAGGGGAACATGCGGCAGAAGCCGCAGAACCTCTGAGGCTCTGAAGTCTGAACCTTCAACCTTGTGTAAATCATCAGTAAATCATATAAATGTAAATTATCTTCTAAGTTCTACTAAATCATAAATCAATGATCATAAATAATAAATGAAGTGTCAGGAAATAAATATCCATATGAATAATTGAATATGAATTATATGATCCATATGATCCATATGACATATCTTCAAATCATCCAGGAGAAATGCCTAGAGATCCAGCTTAGACATCACTAAATCTGAAAATCATCTAAATGATCTACTAAATCAAATGAAGTGTCAGGTGTTTTTTTTTTCTAATAAAATAATGATAGCATTGCTGCATTTAAGATTTTTTATTTAAAATATGATAAATATCCATATCTTCGATAAATAACGATACTAACGAAGTAACGATATCGTTATCGAAAGGATCGGATTTAGCGATTTAACGATTTAACGATTTAACGGTTAACGAGCGATAAATGTATCGCCGGTTAACGGTTAACGACGTTAAGGTTTTCGTTAACGAAATAACGGTTAACGAAGTTAAGGTTTTTGGTTATCGTGCCCACCTATGCATATTACCAGTCTTGCTAAGGCAGCCTCCCAGAAGCTGAGTGTGCTCAACCACCTCAAGGGGTTCTTTACCCCTGCTCAGCTACTTGCTCTGTACAGGGGCACAGTGCGTCCTTTTATGGAGTATTGTTCACATGTGTGGGGAGGATCCTCTCACACCGCACTCCTAGATAAAGTAGAAAGGAAAGCTTTTCGTATCATTAACTCCCGTCCACTCACCAATTCTCTGCCATCTCTTTCTCTTCGCCGCAATGTTGCATCTCTCTCACTATTCTATCGCTACTACAATAATCAGTGTTCCTTGGAGCTTTCCCAGTGTATACCACCTCCTCTACGTAGGGTACGTAGTACCCGCCTTGCAACACAATCCCACCCCTACTCTGTGCAACTCTCCAACCCAAGAGTGAAACACTATGCTCAGACATTCTTCTATTCAACTGCTGAGCTCTGGAACTCTCTCCCAGAATCAGTCTTTCCCTCTTCCTATAACTTAAATTGCTTAAAACTCCGTGTGTCCAGGCATTTTAGCTCGAACGTCCCTTGATTTTGGCACTGTCACTCTTTGAAATCTGGGGGAGGCACTCGCTGCAGGCAGTTATGCCTTTTGTCTCCCTCATTCACATAGAAAAAAAAAAGTCCCTTACATTCTACAATAAAGGGTGGAGTGAAAATGGTCCCCCAATTTTTTTTTTGTGAATTTTAACTTACTTGAGGTCTTAAAAGTTGCCAATGGACTAATAGAACAATATGAAAAAGTTGATTAAAATCAGACAATTTTTGGATCGACCACCAGACGTTATAAGTTTACAATAATATACGATTTTACACAAAAATACCTACAATACGAGTAAACATCAGACTATATATTTTTAGTTAATTTGGCTCACTATTATGCTAACGATAGAGTCTGAGTTATGCATGCATGGCTAATTCAGAATTTATAGTCACGTTTAGACTCAAGTTTCGGCATAAGCTGCCGAGAAGCGACGCGAGCCCGAATAAATCCATGGCGGGACGTCTCGCCACACACAGCGGCTGAAGCTTCGGTAACTAGCTTCACGCATCTTTCCACCGCCTGTGTGTGACAAGGGAAACGAGGGAAGAGGACACGTGGTGAAATTTGAGCAGAGATCATGGCCTTCAATTCGTTGTCCGTCATATCCATCATAACAGGAGGCTCCGTCACGGTCAAAGTCTGCCAATTGACCATATCCTGGTATTCGGTTGCGTCGAGGTTGAGCGGTGGCACTCGAAACCTGCAGATTTTGTTTGCAGACACATGTGATCTTGCCTTCATGATTCTTTTGAGTCCGAGTTCCCTTGTATGTGGTCGCTCATCTGTGATCATGGCTAATAGCACGTTCTCGGGGTGTCCGCAGAAGCCATTTCGCCGAATCAACGGGTCGACGACTTTCTTCAGAGAGGAGCTGAGGTACCGTGTTCTCACCATCATCCCGTGCAGATGTTTGGCTCCATCTTTGCATGATGGCTGCATCTTGATGGCGAACCATGTTGGGGCGTAGACCCGGATGATGAATGTGACGAGAGTTTTGATGTTGTTGGATGGTGCATCGAGGCCAACATAGAGGCGGAGGATTCTGTTGGCAGTTGTCAACCATCGCGAGTGGTTCAATGGTCCCGGTTTTCGCAATGCTAGATCACAGGGACAGCTTGGCACATCTGCCACAAGTACTGCTGGTCAGTGCTCAGGTCCTTCACGTCAACATGCGGCAGTGGCTGTAATAGCGATATAGGTTATTACGATGTTATATGGAGTTCCGTGCATGTTGTGAGAGATTTCCCTATCGATCCTGAGAAGCACTTAGGTCCTGTAGTTGCTCCATCTAAATGCTGAAACAGATGTCGCAGGAGGAGCTTGTTAGCATGTAATAAGCACACGAGCCATTGCATCGGTTCTTGTAGTAATTCCTCAAGCTGCCGAATAACTCCGCCATTATGTCCAGTGTTGACAGCGGTTCCGTCGCATCCGATGACTTTCACATTGTCGAGATCCACACTTCGTGCAGCCAAGCATTCAAAGACTACTTTGGAAATCGCCTTGCTTGATCCACTTGACGGCGTCACGTGGCCAAAGTACGATGAACCTGGTTCAAAAATAATGCTGACGTGCTCTTCTGTATCTCTGTCCCGGTGGCCATGTCCTGCGGCGTTTCGTACATTTTTCATCGTTCTATCCTTTCGACTGTCGAAGTACAATCCAGGCAAGTCTGTCATACTGCTGTCTAGTTTTGTCAGTTCTTGACGAGTTCTACTTCTTTCTCGGCGAATTTTACTACGATCAATGACTTTGGAGGTGTCTATTGGAGACACAATTCCCATGTCTTGTAGCACGGCTGAGGCAATAACGGCTGCTGCTCGATCTGAGACGCCCGTTCTATCGCACGCTATAGCCAAAGATGGTAATCGTACAGTCATCATCATTCTTTGTCGTTTACTCTCCGGTGTCGATAGATCAGGTTTACAGTGTGACTTAGATCGGGTGTATTCTTCGTCGCTGTTGTCGGTGTCGTCGTCCTTGTCTTCCTCGTTGTAGCTTCCAGAATTGAATTGCTGCTTCCATTGTTCTTGGTGAATGCTGTCTCTTCTCGATTCACTCTCTTTCCTGGATATTTTATTCTGTAGCTTTCTTGTTTCCACCAAATCGATGCCTCCTATAATCATCTTTCTGGCTCCTCTCTGGTCCTCTAGAAACTGTCTTTCTTTGAGTGGTACTTTGTCCGCTCTTTCGCACTTACAGCTCACAACAAAATCTACACATTTGCATTTGCTAATGTCGAAGAGTTTATCTGCGTCTTCTCTGAACTGTTCAAGTTGTTGCTTGTAGTTGCCGTTGTCCTTCCGAGCCTTGTATGGTTTCAAGATCTTCTTGTATTTCTCGTTGTACGGTCTGAGCGTTTCAATCACCCGACCGTGACGGTCGGAAGAGACGCTTTCTCCCAAACAAGTTCAACATCAACGCAAACTTTTTCTGATACTTTGGCGAACGGTGGATACTTATTATTCTTCGTTGTCAGCTGTTGTCTTGTATGGATGTAAGCCTTCATAACATATAGCGTAGGTGGGAAGAACATTTTCTGGGTATCTCGCGTGGCGCGCCAAAATCACACATGCCGCCTTCTCCCTCGTAATAGTTGCCATTCTGAAGAAAAGAAAAATTATTATATAATTGCAATAAAATTGCAATAAAATTGCCATTCTAAAAAGAAAAAAAATATTATAAAATTGCAATAAAATTACAATAAAATTGCAATAAAACAGTGTACAGCAAACTAAGCTGTTAAATATTTGCATAAACATGCATGAAAGACCAGCATCTTGGATGACTCTTGATGGGCAAAGCGATCGTTAAAACATGAAATATGCCATATATTAAAATCGCTGGTGGTCGATCAAGCAATGCTTCAATTTGATTATAATTTCACATGATTGTTTCTAAAGCCCATTGGCAACTATTCCACACTCAAGTAAATTAAAAATCCAAAAATTATATTTTCACTCACCCTATAATCTACATGGTGACCTAGGCTGCACCCCCCCCCACTCTCCCTTTTGTGAGGGATGGCAAAAACATTGAGGCAGAGGCACACCAATACCCATATCGAAGACAGTTTAGTCTTAAAGGATATACAGCAGAAATACAAAAATACTGAAAAGTACACAGACAGATATATAGGTAGTATATATACAATAGTTCCTTGTATTCTACATGGTGACCTAGATCCCCCCCCCCCCTCTTTGAGGGATGGCAAAAACATTACAGTACATAATGAGGAGAGGATGGTAAAAGGCAGGATGGAATGGAATCATTTGACTCTTTGCCCTAGTGCCACACAAGGACGGCCCAGCCTGTCTATGGACATGGAGAGGTAAGAGGAGATGAACGAGTTGTGGAGGGCCAGAAACCAGTGACGGCGATGTCAAGAAGAGAGCGAATGTCCAGGCACCATATGGGCGCCGCATAGTAGAGGATGTCGTGCGCAGTACCCATCGTGAGAGGGTGACTGGCACCGATCACCCGACACAGTTGAATTCACACAGCACATACTCCCAACCTCTTCCCGGTCTTGGGGATCACCCACAGCGCCTGACCCGACGTCGGCACAGCGGCGTGCACACTAGTAAGCAGGGCAAGAAACCGCGTTAGAAAGCCGGCATAGTGAACGAATAAAAAAAATGAGCGCCTCACGTACATCCATGGCCACAAAAAAGAACGGAAAGGGCCAAAGTGACAGATCCGAGGGTGGGTGAAAAACCTGAGCAATGCAGGTCCCTGGACACGGCAGCCAACTCCGAGACTTACGTACCCGGAGCTAATGCAAGAAGAAACAATGTCGTCCCTAGCAAGCGCTCAGATGTTGTGTCAGTAGGGTAAGCAGGTGAAAAAAGTAGCCCCAGAGCCGACGCCAGAGACCATTGTAGCGGTATCTGGTGAGGGGGCAGTCGGAGCCTAAAACAGGCATTCATGAAGTAAGCCAGCTCCTTTGAAGGGAGCACCAGCCCCGTAACGGCCTCAAAAGGCACATTTACCCATTGGCTGCGGAGGCAATTTGCCCCAAATAGCGCAAATATGCCCGCAGCGTGTTAATGGCAGACAGGTGGTTCCGAACGTTGTTGAACATGTGAGCGATGGCCCAAACAAGCGATTAACAGAGTGGAACACCAAAGCAACTGTTTGTACAGTGTCATTAATCCAAGTAGTGAATCACTCCCAACGAGACAAGTAAGACATCCATTTGGTCTTAGTCCAGTGCTGATGAAGCATAACAGTCTAGCTCCCAAAAGTCGGGAACCACCCTGCCGCACAAACATCCACGATGCGAATGCCAACGAGGTCCCCAGGTCTCCAACCTGCTCCAATTGGAAGCATGAGACAGGCAGGGGAACAGGACTCGGGCATCATCGGTACAACTGAGCGTACTAGGCTTGGGCCGGCCAGAGGAGCATGAACAACCAAACCTCGCCGCGGTATTCACGTAGCATGTGGTCCGCACATCCAGAGTGCACCTAAAAACACCTAAAAACAACAGGCTACAGCAACAAGACAAGGGATTCGTCTAACACTAATATTGCTCTCACCATTAATGATCAGGTTTGCCACGATAAACGACAAATTTCAACCTACTTCAACTCCTTCTTCACCTCCATAGCAAACACACTTGCACAGAACCTACCTCAACCTCTCAATAAATACACGACAACAACAGGCACCTTTCGAAATTTCTACAGAGATAAAGACATACACCCGAACACATTTGGATTGCAAAATGTTACACCAAAATACACTTTTGACGAGCTGTCTAACCTAAATGTACATAAAAGCACAGTACCAGACAAAATTCCTGCCAAATTTCTACGAGATGGAGCCATTGGTATAGCAGGCCCCCTAACCCACATCATCAACTTGTCAATGAACACCAACACCTGCTGAACTGAAGGAAGCTATTGTAACCCCTCTATTCAAGAAAGGAAATAAACTAGAAGTTGGTAACTACAGACCAGTTAGCATATTATGTATTGTATCTAAAATCCTTGAAAGAGCGGTATACACCAAAATTGAACACTACCTCAAACAAAATGATCTATTCTATAAGTTTCAATCAGGTTTCAGATGCATGTACTCGATAGACTCCTGTCTCATCCACTTAACGGATCACATTCGTAAAGAAATGTCTAAAGGTAACTACACCGGTATGGTTCTTCTTGATCTACAAAAAGCGTTTGACACAGTAGACCATGATATCCTATGTAATAAACTACAAGCAATGGGCATAGGGTCTGTGAACTGGTTTAAATCTTATCTTAGTGGTAGAACCCAAAGAGTCAAAATTGATGATAATATATCTGATCCTATGCCAATTAACTGTGGGGTCCCGCAGGGAAGCATCCTTGGTCCCTTACTCTTTCTCTGTTATGTGAACGACATGGAACTGAGCGTCTCATGTAAATTATTACTGTATGCAGACGACAGCGTGCTTCTGGTTTCAGGAAAAGACCCAATAAGTATTGCCGCTTCACTTTCCAAAGAACTAGAATC
>JAGKTK010032769.1:0-14897 GCA_018397895.1 Paralithodes camtschaticus
TCTTCTGAATTCTCAATTTTATGGCTCAAACTATCTTGTCACTCTCATATTAAATATTTTTGTGCTTTAGGAAGAGAAGATCCCGAATTACCAGAGTCATGACTATGGCAGGAAAACTGAAAACCCTTCTCCCACGCGAGGCTCGACGCTCATGCTCCAGGTCACTTGACTGGATCCAAGCCTAACTTCGATACTAGGTCTCCTCCTAAATCTATTACTAGGATTAATTCTATGCTTGATGCTAGAACAGTGACTTGTGCAACTAACCAGTGTAACCTCTCGTTCCTGAGAATCACCTCTACAGCGCCTGCTGATACGAGTGGTGCAAGACCTTCTTGAGATTACGGGCCGTTCTCTTTCCCCTTCGAGTCCAAGGACAGAGAAGCATGTATGTGAAACCACCACAACACGCCATGATACCAACATTTTTACCCCCCCCCCCCCACACACACACCAGGAAAATATATTGTTTTGTAATAAGTACAAAATTATATTTTTTTCGTTGAGTCCCTTTACTAAGTGCATAAAACCCTTCAGGTTACACAACACACCCCTAGCCTTGCCTAATTATATTATATACCATACTTACCATGATCGGACCCTTTCCGTGCCAACATCGTTGAGAGTATAATATAATTAGTTAGCTTCACCATTCCAACACCCGTGAAACCTATACATTTGTTCTCACTCCTGATAATTATTCTTGTGATAGAAAACTACATGTCTATGACGACAGAACGTGCTAGAGCGTAAAATATAGCCAAAGTTTAGACTAGAGAGAAAATGATAAAGAACGAGAAACTGGTATAAAGTATGTAAATATCCAAGTCTGTGAGATCCTAGAATAGTTGTAGGCCTACATTTATCTGATAAGTAAATTACCTTTTTCCTTAGTTGTAAGTTAATATTCAATAAATAACTAAAAACATATATGGAACCTATGTGTTGAATTCTTTCCATAAAATAGGCTTGCTACATGTGTAGGTTCCAGATATACCTCACAACTTGTATATATTATTCTGTTAATTATGTGCTATTGTTTATTAAACCAGTGGCTGCGACAATCATCTCGAGAGGTTTTACTGATGGGCTACGTTAAACATGAACCAAAACATTCCCAATAACAAAAACAAGTGTGACTGTCAGGGCTATAGGGATGAAAATCCAATGACTTTTACTGCCCTCCATCTTGCCTCCACCCTGATCCTCCCATTTCCTACCTCCACCCGACCAATACTTCCATCCGCATAGCCTCTCATTGCCAATTTTGCGCCAGATTTTCAACTACGGACCACCATAGCACCTCAACTAAGCATATTTTGGGTATATATATATATATATATATATATTGTTACGGGAGGCTGGGGGAAAACAGAGGCTCAGATAGCCTAGCCCACAGCACCCTAACCCTGCAACAGACACGCTCTTAATATCTGACTCAAACACCAAGACACGCAGGTTCTCTAGGAAAAATGGTTATCTTCCTCTGAGCTCTATTTACCCTTCTGACCCGGGCTAGCCCTCCTAAGGACAGTGCGGGGTACCCGGGTGATCTGGCCGAAAAACGTCTAGGCCTAGGCTACCATATCTTTGTTATTTTAACTGCTAGAAATGTCCCATGCATCTATAAACGTAGTGCGTTTTCCAATCTGTAGACTGGCGTTGAGTACAGCTCTGTAAGTCAACTGGTTCAGTTGTGATGACGATTTCAGTGGAGCGAATTTTTCCGCGATGTTGACAATATCGGAGCTTTTCAGACACTAATTTCATCTGACGCCACAATAATAACATTGATCCGACGTCTCCTTATTGTTTTCGGAGGTGCGGTGACGCAACGATCGGCTTTGTTTACATGCGTCGGACGCACGGCGTTCAGACCAAGCTGAATAGGCTTTGAAGCTTACAGATTTTAACAGGACACCCGGGTTCCTGCCCATCTGCCACGGTGTCATTTTAACATGCTGCCCGGGCCAGGAGGGTTAAAGCAGCAACAAGGAGACAGAAAAATATCGATTGTCCCAGAGTCTGGTAGATAATGCGTATAATATTTAAGAGTACTTCTCTTCCAGACTGCACCTAACTGAGGAAACATAACACTGCCAGACTCCCAGACACTTCATAGTATGCCCAATCGCTTAGGAATTAGGAACACTAGAAAGCAGAAACATGGGGGAGTCTGAAGCACTAACCTAAGACATGGAACACATGAGTTGACATTCCAGTAGGTTGGGGATATGTTACCTTGGAGCATACCCAAATGGATGAATAATAGACTATTAGAACTTTTAGGAAAAAAGAGAGGAATATATAGAAAAATTAAGAAAGGCGAAATTCACCTACTTGCTTACTATCAGAATCTATCACGACAGGTAAAAAAGGAATATTAGGAAAGAAAAAAGAAATTATGAAATTAAGGTTGCCAATGACTCAAAAAATAATCCTAAAGCTTTTTACCAACTATATAAATCCAAGGTTAGAAATGTAATTGGTCCCCTTAAAACTTCGATAGGAGAAATGACAGAAAATGATTTAGAAATGTGCAGTACATTAAATAGTCAATTTCTTTCCGTTTTCACTAATGAAAATTTGGCACAGTTTCCAGAAGTCCGTAAGGTATATAGCGATATTATAGAAAATAGGTTAAGTACGGTTACTATAAGTAGAAATGATGTGCTTAAGGAAATTGACAGACTGAAACCTCATAAATCGCCTGGTCCTGATGAGGTATATGCTAGAGTATTAAACGAATGCAGAGATGAGTTAAGTTACCCATTTACATTTCTATTTAACAAGTCATTAGAAACAGGTATAGTTCCAGAAGCTTGGAAACTTGCAAATGTAGTTCCGATCTTCAAAAAAGGTGATAAATCAATAGCATCCAATTACCGTCCCATCAGTCTCACTTCAATCATAGGAAAGCTACTAGAGTCAATTATTGCTAGGAAAATGAGAAACACCTTAGAAACATTTAACTTAATAAATTCTTCTCAGCATGGATTCACTCAGGGACGGTCTTGCCTTACGAATTTGCTTAGTTTTTTCTCAGAGGTATATGAAGCAGTAGATAATGACAAGTCATATGAAATTATATATTTAGATTTCAGTAAAGCTTTCACCAGAGTCCCTCATGAGAGATTGATGAGAAAGGTTGAGGCACATGGAATAGGTGGGGCGTTGTTAGGATGGATTAGGTCATGGCTAATTGGTAGGAAGCAGAGAGTCAGCATAAATGGTACCAAGTCAGAATGGGGAGCAGTCAAAAGTGGTGTCCCCCAGGGATCTGTATTAGGTCCTCTGTTGTTTATTATATACATAAATTACCTTGATTTAGGTATAACTAGTAGGATAAGTTAATTTGCAGACGATACCAAAATGGGGAGAAAAATTGATTCAGATAGAGATATAGAGTGTCTGCAAAGGGATCTAGATACCTTACACGAATAGTCAGTAAATTGGCAGATGAAGTTTAACATTGACAAATTCAAGGTATTAAGATAGGGAAGATGCATACAAATGTTAAATATAAACTAGCTAATATGGAATTAGAAAACTCAGACTGTGAGAAAGATCTTGGTTAGCAATGATTTGAAGCCTAGAAAACAATGTACAAGCGTTCGTAACAAGGCAAACAGGATTCTCGGGTTCATATCTAGGAGTGTGAGTAACAACTGCTGATGTTATCTTAAAACTTTACTTGTCATTAGTGAAACCCCATATGGATTATGCTGTTCAATTTTGGTGTCCTTATTACAGAATGGACATAGATTTATTGGAAAGAGTACATCGTAGAATGACAAAAATGATCCATAATATTAGAAATTTTCAGTATGAAGAAAGGTTGAAGAAATTAAAAGGCTTACATTCGTTAGAGAGACGCAGAGTTAGAGGGGATATGATAGAGGTATTCAAGTGGGTTAGTGGGATTAATAAAGGGGACAAGACAAATATACTAAAGCTCAGTGATAGCGAAAAAACTCGTACACATGGTTTCAAATTAGATCAATTTCGTTTCAGAAAAGATATAGGCAAATATTGGTTTGGTAACAGAGTTGTAGATGGGTGGAATAGGCTACCAAGTGATATAGTGGGATCAAGAACGATAGGGAGCTTTTAGATAAAATTAGATAGGCATATGGACGAGATGGGTTGGGTGTGAGGGGGATCTACCAGGTGTGGGCCAATCGGCGTTCAGCAGACCCCCGTAATCTTGTGTTAATCCCTGACCATTTTGGTGGGGGCAGTACTCAAGGTATTAGTGAGTTGGGCCTATATTTGGGGTTGGGTGTGACAGGGATCTGCCTTGTATGAGCCGATCGGCTTTTTGCAGACTCCCATTTTCTTATGTTCTTATGTTCTTATACCTCCAAACCACTGTGAATGTCAACTTCAATAATACAGGAGAAATATATATGTAATATCAATAGGCAATGCAATGGGAAAGAATGCATGGAAGACAGGGTGAAGCTTATATACTAAGATTGCCAAAGAAGAACAGAATGCAGTAATTAAGATAAAACTAAAGATGTTAAAACAAAACAATATGCTCAATATGACTCCAGCCCCTGCTATGCTCCAATCAAATAAAGAACCAAAAAGAAATATGCGGTATGCAAGGGAAACAACGAAGCAAGCCAACACCGAAAGACAAGGATGTTACTATATCAAGGGGCGGAACTGAAGTGCAGGCCACGCAGCCGCGAGAGTCGGGCGGGGGCCTTGCATGGCGGAGAAGGGCTCCAAGCGTCGCAAGAATACTCAAATATCTCTGGCAGCCTGTGCTCTCATCAACAACAAAAGTAATAAAATAAATATGATTCATGATTGTGTGACTTATGATAAACTGCATTAACCCCTTCAGACTCATATGACGCAGAGGTTGCCAGATTAGCAATAAGAAATAGAGTTCTCTCACTCTTATAATTACCTCTCCAAAATTAGTTTTCTGCCCACAGTTAACTCAAAGACAACTGCAGAGGTTGAAGTAACTATAAACTAAAGGTTTCTAAATACCCCTGATGGTAACAAAGGTTTTAAAGTATCCCAAATAGGCTCAAAATCGCGTCATATGTCGGAGAGGGTTAATCACGCAAGACTAAATAAACTAACTAATTCATAGGGCTAACAAGACGGCAACACATCACAGGGCGCCAGCCAGCTTCACAAGGGCTCGCTCGTGGGAACAAAGCCAGAGGCTAGCCTCACCCCAGGCCCCTGCAATATAGGCCTCGTACTTGTAACTCACTCACAAATGATATACTGTGGGCTACAAACTCATTTGGGAGTGACACCCTCACACCCAGGAGGAGTCTGTTGGTGCATCTTGAAATAACAGACTGCTCACATTTCAAATAACACTACAAGACATACACAACTACAGTATTTTTTAGTATTTGTATAGTTGTAATATTTTTGTATTTAAAAAAATTCTTCTATACAGAAACACAGCAACAGAAACACAGCAACTCCTACTTTACGACCCTACGCTGGGCTACATACGGCAACCAACAAGCACCAGACGTAAACATGCTAATCAAACCTAAGTAGGAGGCTACACCAAAACAAACTGACCACCAAGATTTCCCCTTACAACATTCCCTCCCGTGACAAACAATCAGCCATGACATTATCGGTGCCTTTAATGTGCCGCACATCCAAAATCTATTCCTGCAACAAAAGAGCCCACCTAGTCAGCCGCTGATTTTTGTACTTAAATTTCTCCAAAAACTGGAGGGGATGGTGGTCGGAGTAGATCTTAACAGTCGGGCCATACCTTACCTTATCTTTGGATGTGTTCGCCGCTCCTCTAGCGGCACCAAGGAGCGCGACGCCCCTCGTTATGGGTGGTTATTTGGTGCAGTAGACTGTTTGAAGCGACAGCTCGCTCCCTGGCGAGGATGGGCTCGTCTGGCACTTTTTGCAGTTCGACATCTAGGGCTCTCTTGAAGTTGTCTAACGAGATGTCCCTCATGTCTCTTACTCGCCGTGGGAGTTTGTTGAAGAGACGTGGGCCTCTGTGTGATAACCAGCCCTCATAGGCTGGTACATACACCTGAAAGTGCTGCAGGAACAGATCCATAGCCAGGAGCTCCTTCTCAACCACTGAGTAATTCCTCTGGGCTCGATTGAACTTCTTTGAGTAAAAGGACACTGGATGCTCTATCCCTGCATGCTCTTGCAGCAGTACCGCACCTATCCCCACATCACTAGCGTCAGTAGCTAGGATAAATGGCAATACAAAGTCAGGAGCTCGCAGGATGGGGTGATGCGACAGGAGAGACTTAACTCCTGCAAAAGCCTTATGACAGTCTTCTGTCCAGTTGAACTTGATATCTTTCTGCAGTAAATTAGTCAGCGGAGCAAGTACAGTAGAGTAGTCCTTGATAAATATCCGGTAGTACCCAATCATTCCCAGGAACCGTTGCAGAGATTTGCGAGTGGTAGGAGGAGAGAAACTAGCAATAGCCTCCACCTTTGCCAAGGGTGGAGACACCTCACCATGTCCTACCACGAATCCCAAGTAATTGACAGTATCCTGTACAAAGTCGCATTTCTCCAGATTTACAACCAAACCTGCTTCACTAAGTCTTTTGAAAAGAAGCTCAACATTATCAACATGCTCTCGCCAGGTGGTATAAAAACTCATGACGTCATCAATATAGACTACACAATTAGGGATATCATCTACAATCCGGTTCATCAGTCGCTGAAATGTAGCCGGGGCGTTCTTAACACATAACGAGCGGCCTCTGCGGTTTATTTATATGTACCGCCCAGCGGGGTGTTTTTAGCCAAAATAGGGCTGTTTACGTGATCATTTTCATGCCTAAATAAGACCCAGAACGTAAAACAAGTATCTATCCCTGAAAGGGCATGAACAGAGCTTTCGAATGACACCATAACGATCCTTGTATGATGGATAGTTTTCTTGCAATAACCGTGCAACGCGAGTGCAAAAAGCAGGTATTTCGGTACTTTCCCCATATAATTGAGTAAGTAGCGAGTGAGAGAGGGAGGAGGGAGCTGAGATTCGTGTCAGTAGGTTCGCCGCGGTGGTCTGGAGCAGTCATACGCTCGCTAGTCTCCTGCCACCACTTGTCTCTGTCTCTCAGCAACATTACGTGCTGAAATTGCCACTCAAGTTATGTCGAGCGCCGCTAGTTAGTCCAGATTTGTTTAACTCGACTTATGTGGTGAGCCGCTAATAAGGGGTTAAGCCCGTAGGGCATCACCTGACACTGGTAAACTGCCCCGTCCACCACAAAACTAGCAATTTTCTTGGCTCTCTCAGTCAACGGGACCTGCCAGTAACCTTTCACTAAGTCCACCTTGGTGATAAACGTGGCAGCCCCGATGCGGTCTACGGAGTCGTCAACTCTAGGTAATAGATAAGCATCTGTCTGGGATAGGGCATTGACCCTCCTGAAATCAACACAAAAGCGGATCTTGCCATTCGGTTTAGGTTGCAAAGTCACGGGCGAAGACCACTCACTATATCCCTTCTTCACCAGACCCTTCTCCAACATGTAATCCAGCTCTGCTTTTAGGGCAGGCTGCCGAGCAGGATTTATACGGTAGGGGCCCAACTTGAGTGGCTTACTGTCTCCAACCTCTATGTCGTGCATCGCCCAGGATGTCAGACCTGGAGAATCACCAAACACGCTGGAGTACTGCCACAGCCTATTGAATAACTCATCTTGTCGCTTAGGACCAAGATGCTGCAACTTGTCTCTATGAGCAACATACCCATTTCCCTCCCACAACCAAGCCGGGACTGCAGCTTCTAAATAGTCAACCTCCTTCTCCTCATCCGTCCCTACTACAGCCAGGTCATGAGAGGGACAATCTGTGCCACCTGTGCAGTTACTCCCACAATTCATAAGAATAAAAGCTTCCCCTCCGATACCAGACATGCGCACCCCCGCATTCCTTGCGGCTACACCTGCCGGCGCAGCCTCACGTCCGTCAGCGCCACGGCAAGATGTAGTCGGTCTATGGTAGGGCTTTAACATATTAATATGGCAGAATTGGGAGGCTTTGCGACGGTCGGGTTTGTCTATTACATAATCAACCTCACCCATCTGCTTAAAGACCTTGTAAGGACCACAAAACTTAGCAGCTAAGGGTCGACCCTGAACTGGCAACAGTGCCAGAACCTCGTCGCCCACCTTGAACGCCCTAGATTTAGCCTGCTTATCGTAATGGTACTTCATCTTGCTTTGTGCTGCCACTAGATGCTCTTTAGCTAGCTGCAGGGCAGTCTGCAACCTCTCCCGAGTATTCTGCACATACTCGAGCAGAGGCACCGAGCCCCCTGCCGCATCACTCTCCCAGGCATCTTTCACCACATCCAGCGGACCCCTGACACGATGACCAAACACAAGGGAATTGGGCTAGAATCCCAAAGACTCTGAAGGGACATCGCGAATTGCGAAAAGAACAAAAGGTAAAGCAGTGTCCCAATCCCTCTCATGCTGCAAACAAAATTTATGCAGCATACTCTTCAAGGTCTGGTGAAAACGCTCAAGAGCTCCATGAGATTGTGGATGGTACGCACTTGACAGCACATGCCTTATACCTAACTCTGAGAAAGTTTGCTTGAAGAGATTGGATGTAAAATTAACCCCTCTGTCAGACTGGATTTGACGTGGCAAACCAAGTCTAGTGAAGAAATGCAGGTGTTTGAGAACAACCTTCGTGTTCATGCTGCTAACCGGAATAGCCTCCGGGTATCTAGTTGTGGCATCCATCAAGGTAAGCAAGTACTTATATCCCGCACTGGTGGGTGGTAAGGGACCGACCATGTCAATGATGACACGAATAAATGACGGTTCAACTGCAGGTATAGGGATCAAAGGTGCTATGGGTATTCCTTGGTTGGGTTTTCCAACTACCTGACAAACATGACATGACATCATAAAGGTAGCCACCGAGGCAGGCATATTAGGCTACCCAAAATGAAAAACGCAGCCTTTCAATAGTCTTCCGCACCCCTAAATATCCCGCCAGTGGTGCCTCATGCGCTGGCCTAACCAGCTCTTCCGTGAACTGAGCCGGCACCACTAATTGCTCCTCCCCCATGCCTGAGCCTGTATCCGGCGTCCACTGCCGATACAACAATGTCCCCTTTTCAATAAATTTCTCTGGACCGTTCTTCCCACCAGTCGTGCCAACCTTCTTAAACAGGAGGCCCAGACTCGGGTCCTCTTGCTGCAACTTGCTCAATTCGTCTCTAGGTATTTCTGACAAGGCAGATACCTCTGGCCTCTCAAAAATAGCAGAAGGTTGAGTCGGCGGCACTATGTCAGACTCCTCGTCCGGCACTAGGTCACCTCTACTAGTCTCGGGGGCCTCACTGGGGTCAGCCACGCCCACCGCTGCCTCCGAGCCAGTGTCATCTAGTAGTGCATCATGGGATGGCCCGCACTCATGGCTGTCGGCCCCCGCATCCACTAAATCATCCTCCGTGTGCCACTTGTGCCATTGTTCTGGTCACTGCACACACAGGGTAGATAGATTCCATGTTGTCTTCCTGCAACCAGCCACCAGTAGGGGGCTCAACGACGACCATAGGAGGCGGGAAAACTACATCCCCTGCCAAGTCAGTCCCGAGCAAGAAATCTACCCCCTCCACTGGCAGAGTGTCCACCATGGCCACCTTTCCCTCGGCGGCCACCAACGGGCACTCTAGGATCACCGGGACTAAATCACAGCATTGCTCACTGTTGATTCCCCTGCAAATAACAAACTCTCCGGTGCTAATAGGTCCCCCTGTCAGGTTGCGACACATGGATTGCTGCGCACCAGTATCCCTAAACACCTTGACAGGGTATGTCTGCTCCCCAATCCGTACTGATCCATCATGTATGAATGGCCGACACCAATCAGGGGAAGTCTGGTTATGCTCAGGTGGTGAAATCATCTGGGGTGGCAAAGTGCTTACTACCCTGCTTCGCGCTGGCCATCACTGCCCCCCAAACTCACCAGTACCTGGCTTGCCTTTCACAGGCACCTCCCCTAATGTCGCCACCAACTGGACAGCCCTGGGATCGGGGGTAGCCTTCCATTTAGCACACTGAGGTTTAATATGACCAACTTGTTTCCAAAAATAACATCTCACTTCCGTAGAAGCTTGCTGGTTGTCAGCCTTGGTATAATGTTGTGTCTTATTAGTGGTACCTTTGGGTGATGATGGGCGAGCTGATATTGTGGCTGCTTGGTTCACAGGTCGGTCTCGCCTGTCACCAATGCTCGCCATGCACATGTCACGCCGGGCTAGTGAAAAGTCATCAGCCCAAACTGCTGCTTCCCTTATTGATTTAAACCGCTTTTCTTTGAATTTTTCCCCAACGTCCTTTTCAACTATGCTTGTAAACTGCTCCATCAGCCAAACCTCACACGCCGCCTCAAATGTACCAGCTGACTCTGAATGCAGCCACTTAGCTAGAGTATCGCGCAGGTACCTGGCACATTCCACATGCGAGTCCCCCTGCTGGTTCCGAGCCCCCCTGAAGGCCAACCTGTAAGCCTCGGGACGCAGCTCGTAGGCTTTTAACACAGCCTCTTTAATTAAGTACATCATACTCTAGCTCCTGCACTTCTAGGCGATCGTATGCATCGAGAGCCTTGCCTTTTAACACACTAGACACCAACGCTGCCCAGCGGTGCCCCGGCCATTTATACTCGTGGGCCTTCTTCTCAAAACGTAAGAACCACTCGGTGACCTTAAGTTCATCGAAGGCCGGCACGAGTTTCAGCCGTCGAGACAACAACACCTCTTCTGCCTCCTCCCTAGATGCATGACCAGCATTATTCCCTTGTCGTCCCTGCCCACTAGTTTCCAACATCGTCTTCTCCAAATCTACCTGTATTCTCTTCTCTGCCTGTATTCTCTTCCCCTCAATCTCTCTGTCTATCTCCATCTTCCTCAACGCAAGCTCCCTTTCTTGCTCTCTATCTTTCTCTCTCTGTCTCTCTTCTCTTTCTCTATCTCTCTCTCTGTTCCAACTCCATTCTCTTGAGCTGCAACTCAACCTCTGGACTCCTTCTCGAACCTATCGGGGTTATAGGAGGAAACTGGGCATAAGGGGGAACATTGTGCTGAGCACTCACTGTATGAGTGGCATCGAAATGCTGGGGCATGGCCAACGACATATGTGGGGAAGAAGGAGGATACTGAGGATTGCTAGCATAACATGAAACAAATGTACTGGCCATTGGGGCCTGAACATAGCCCTGTAAAAATTAAGGGGCTGTATTGATAGGGTTAAATGCTGACGGTGGAGGCGTGGTGGCAGGTGCAGTGGTAGTAGTGGGAGACTGCCTACATACAATATCACCTTGCTCTGGAGTTGTTGCTCCACTCCGGTCCCCAGTAGAATTGTAGCCTGCCTGGCTAATAGGACGCTGTGGCACATGCTGGATGGCGCCCTCATCCACAACACGAGTACTAGCTTCCTGAGGACCACTAGTCTGTGTAGCTAACTTAGTCACCTCTTGAACTAACTCTGCCTTAGACATACCACTGCACCTCCATCCATACGCCTCCAACACACGTCTTAATTCATCACTACTCCTGTTAGCAACCTCTTCTTGACTAGGTTGGGTTGTAATAAACTGCATGGCGTCCTCCTTCCCCACAATATGAACAGGAATGTAATCAACATGCGACATATTAGCAATAGTTGTGGACACGGGTTAATGAAATAAGAGTACTATGTCCGTAGACTTACAATTACAAGAAACATTACTGACAATCTAAATATAATTGCTTCACACCACAAGAACTCTATACTATCACACTATCCTAGGCGAGGTCGCCACTGTTACAAGGGGAGGCTTGGGGAAACAGAGGCTCAGATATCCTAGCCCACAGCACCCTAACCCTGCAACAGACACGCTCTTAATATCTGACTCAAACACCAAGACATGCAGGTTCTCTAGGAAAAATAGTTATCTTCCTCTGAGCTCTATTAAAGCAGCAACAAGGAGACACAAAATATCGATTGCCGCCGAGTCTGGTAGATAATGCGTATAATATTTATGAGTACTTCTCTTCCAGACTGCACCTAACTGAGGAAACATAACACTGCCAGGCTCCCAGACACTTCATAGTATGCCCAATCGCTTAGGAATTAGGAACACTAGAAAGCAGAAACATGGGGGAGTCTGAAGCACTAACCTAAGACATGGAACACATGAGTTGACATTCCAGTAGATTGGGGATATGTTACCCTGGAGCATAGCTCCAAACCACTGTGAATGTCAACTTCAATAATACAGGAGAAATATACATGTATTATCAATAGGCAATGCAGTTAAACAATGGGAAAGAATACACGGAAGACAGGGTGAAGCTTATATACTAAGATTGCCAAAGAAGAACAGAATGCAGTAATTAAGATTAAACTAAAGATGTTAAAACAAAACAATATGCTCAATATGACTCCAGCCCCTGCTATGCTCCAATCAAATAAAGAACCAAAAAGTAATATGCGGTATGCAAGGGAAACAACGAAGCAAGCCAACACCGAAAGACAAGGATGTTGCTATATCAAGGGGCGGAACTGAAGTGCAGGCCCCGCAGCCGCGAGAGTCGGGCGGGGGCCTCGCGTGGCGGGGAATAATACTCAATTATCTCTGGCAGCCTGTGCTCTCATCAACAACAAAAGTAATAAAATAAATATGATTCATGATTGTGTGACTTATGATAAACTGCATTAATCACACAAGACTAAATAAACTAACTTATTTATAGGGCTAACAAGATGGCAACACATCACAGGGCGCCAGCCAGCTTCACAAGGGCTCGCTCGCTCGTGGGAACAAAGCCAGAGGCTAGCCTCACCCCAGGCCCCTGCAATATAGGCCTCATACTTGTAACTCACTCACAAATGATATACTGTAGGCTACAAACTCATTTGGGAGTGACAATATATATATATATATATATGAGCGTTTGTATTTTCTACACGATGATGTGGTATTCGTTGCGTTTTGGAAGAGTCGCAAAATCGGCATAAGTCTAGCACAAGGCATTGGTGAATCCTAGGGGTATGTATCATTTCCTGGGTTAATGCTGCATGTGCATTGATTGTGTTATTCCCTACTGTGAATACAATATTGTTTTGCTCTACTATTGTAACTTGAATCCTTGTTTTATCATAGTCTTACACCACTTACTTGTAGTTCTTCATGTTGAGTGAGACCCTCAAACGTCAGATTTGTCCTAGCATTTGTTTTGCTTACCATTTCTAACTATTGCATAAATACTTTCAGGCAGTTTCCAACCCTGCAAGGTTATTAATTTCTGCCTTCATCATGTATGGCAATTGCTGGAGGGGATGGAGGGTGGGGAGAGAGCCTTCTTCTACCTATTGTATCTATTGTAGAGTTCGCCACCTGCAAGTGGCACCGATGAGCGCACTGCCCTTCGGTATTTTGCCTCCTTTCCTTCCACTTTCTCTTACTATCAGATTTGCTATCTCTACTATAAATAAGTCCTGACCACCTCGCTAGGATGGTAAGGTCTGTATTGCCAGTGTATCTATGTAAATCTCTCTCTCTCTCTCTCTCTCTCTCTCTCTCTCTCTCTCTCTTTCTCTCTCTCTCTCTCTCTCTCTCTCTCTCTCTCTCTCTATCATACGTCTCACAGTAAACATAACTGTCGTTAAGATTATTAAGTATCTCAGGAAACTGCATGCAGCATTATTTTCCTTGAATTGGTTTTCGTTCTTGTATGATATGTTTTTATGTTGAGTCAAGATGAATATTAACAGTGTCATACATAATTATTCATCTTAGATGGGTTTTCGTTGATCAAAATTATTGGTAACATTCAAATAAGTTTATAATCTATCAACAAGTTATTGTTCACCCTAAAATGGAAATAGCTTAGTCCTAGGGTGATATACAGATGGAAGGAAGCAAACCTGTTGAAAGGAGGAAGGGAGGTGTTTGCAGATTTATTGAATACTTAAGGAAAAGGAAGAGCTTGAGATATGATACTGTCTGATAAAGCGAAGGGCACGAGAGGAATGAACTGAAAGACCAGAGGAGTCTAGGAGAACGACAACATAAAATGTCTTTCAGGGTAAATTTTAAACATTATAGAGGAATATAGATTGTCGAATAGATATTATCTAAGAAGGTTGAACAATAACCCTGATAATAATAGTGGAAGAAAGTGAAGCTTGTAAGTAAAATATGTTTAGACATTTCTCTTAAACCTCATTTTATTATCCGCGTGACGAGAAAGAATAAAATTGACGGGACGAGAAAAACGTAGCATGAAATAAATAGTGGTTTATATAATCAACGTATTTACAAAATGGTTAAGCGTAATTGAACTTACATCCCAACCCCAATACAATTATGGTTCCCTGTTGGTTATAAATAGTCGAAGATGGGTTTATTCTCCGCAAGGAAATTACAGGCCTGGTGAAGAAAATCACAAACCATGCAGAACTAATCCGGGAGCAAAAATGAAGGTATGTTTCTTTTATCGCGTCAGTTATTTTATTAGCTTCAAACCTTTTTTGTTTTCAACCGTCCAAACATAACCTATTTCTTGCGTGTGGATTCGAAGTCTGTTGAGTAGCGAAGTCTGGAGTTTAACAGTCATATTTTTTAACATGTGGGAAGGGTACTACCAATTATAAATCGAACGAAAATTAAATAACTGAATACTAATTTATGATAGAGGACTAAATGACATTCAGTTTAAGAATAATCACTATCTGTTTCTGCTTATTTCGTCTATGAAGGTTGAGGGAACCACTTTACTGAGATTTAACAAGTTAAGGCAATTACTCACCATATGGCTCGTGGAAACTGTTGTTGTTGTTGTTGGAAAATGTTGTTGATAGTATGTCCTCCAGGACGAATGTTGTTGATAGTAT
>JAGKTK010032770.1:0-14897 GCA_018397895.1 Paralithodes camtschaticus
AAAGAAAGAAATAGGCTTGAGAAGGCAAAGAACTCATTTTGTGATAGAGTGGTAAATGAGTGGAATGCACTGCCCCAGTATGTAGTCGATTCCGAATCAATAAGGGAGTTTGAAAGTAATCTTGATAAAGCATGGGGAAGACAAGATTTGAAGTTTGATTATAAAGCAAAGATACAGAATAGTAAAAATGATGCGTCTGCTACCGCCGCCGCCAACACCGTGAACGACAGCAGCAGTGCAAGTACTGGTACTGAGCTGGATACACAGGCATAGTTTGCCTTTTTCCAGAGGATCTACTGTAAGAAACTACTGTAAGTAAGCAGGGTCCGCAACGACACAGCGCGTCGTCGCGTGTCGGAAGCAGGGGCCGCCGACAGAGAAGCGTAGCATTCCCAAGCATCCTGCTTAAAAAAAAACGACGTATATAGCGCAGAGTACAACAAACCCTGACGAATATCCAAGGGGGCCGGCCAGCAGAACGAGGACCGTACCGTCGGGCGTTGCCGAGTTGCCGCGCACAAAACCGCCTTCAGCTCGGGAACCAAAGACACCGCGAGCCGAAGGTGGACCCGCTGAATGCGGTCCTAACCCTCGCGAAGATCGCCTGGCGCAGACGCCTCGAAAAGCCGCAGGTGGTGAACAGACGTCTGGAGAGAACCTAAAGACAAGACAATAAGTCAGTCACCCTCTGTCGCAAGGGAAAAACCTTGGCGACAGAGGGCTGATACGGGTGAGAGAAGAACGGGGTAGCAATAGAACAAAGTTCAAGAACGGACGCGTTCATCCAGGACCAGAACGCGCCGTCCAACCCGCCGACAGACACAAGAGGAGGCAAAACAGTGATGACTCCGGGGGAGGGACTGAAGGAGAGCCGTCGACGGATCGGTGTGTGAAGTCAAAGGCCTCAGCAAACCAGGCCTCCAATGGGAGAGGGTGACCGAGCATGATGGCTAAGCCAGGCGTACCGGCGTCGAACAAACCTGTCCCATAGGAGGACAGACCCGTCAACACAGCCAGGGACTGAACAGCCGGAAGGATGTCAGGGCGGCTGAAGTCTGACCAGAGCGTAGGCCTGCAGAAGGGAGGGGGACCGTAGCAGGGGTAGGTAGGGTGAGGCGCTGAGGGTGAGTCACCGCCAAGAAGCGCGAGAAGAGGGAGTCTTCCATCGACTCCAAGCGCCCGTCGAAGCGTGACACAACCCAGCCCTGCATAGCCGACAATCGATCCGAGAGAGGCGACTCCCCCCCAGATTGGTCGGCCCGCAGGGGTGAGCGGGAGCGAGACCCACGACACGAACCAGCAGCGTCGCGGCCCAAGGAAGGCGAGCGACGACGGATGTGTCGCCGTTGAGGGACTCGTCCCCGATCACGAACGGCCGAGGGGGAAACAGCACCATCCCCCTCTTCCAGCGACACGTCAGCTCCTGAGAAAGGGGACCCCGAAACCTCGCGAAACCCCACCGAGGCAAGAGGAGGGGTACCCCCCTGGCGAGACGGTAAGTGAAGGTCAGGAAGAGAAGAATGAGGAGGAGCAGGACGACGGGAGTGGGAAGGCTGGCCGGGTGAAAGGAGGCCAGAAGGAGCCGCGGGGGGAAACAGAGCAAGGATCCCCGGGGCTGAGGTAACAGGGCGGCCCGACACCGAGGCGGAGGAGGGAGGGACCTCCACCGTGGGACGAGACCGTGAAGGAAGAATAGGCACTGAAGCAGGTGAAGTAGGAGAAGCAACGACATCCAGGCGGACCCTCCTGGACAGTGTAGGAGGAGGGAGCAGAGGGCCAGCTACAGCATGAACAACCGCGCGCGGAGAGGACAACGTAAGAGGAAGTCGTCTGGGCTGGGGAAGCGGGCGGAAGGGAGTAGAGCCCCTATCCGTAGAGGCCAGGGGAGGGCGCACAGGGGCAGAGCCGCTAACCGCGGCCTCAGGGCGAGAACCATGACGAGGGCGATGGGTGTCGTCAAGGCGATCAGGAGGACGACGAGGGGCAGTAGAGGACGGACGACGAGGCGAGCGAGAGCGTGGACGGAGCTGGGGAACCCCCCGACGATGGGACGACCGGCTGCGGGACCCAGGGGAGAGGGCCAGGTGAACGGCCTTCAGTCGGGTCAGGGATACCCAGGGCGACGCGGATCCGGTCGGCAACAAAGGCCGGGGAACGGTGGCCCACATTCCTAATGTGGCGGGAGACCATCGTCCACACCGACGGAAGGGAAGCAGAGGCCACAGCCGCCGCCGAGGAACCAGGGCCATGGTGCAGCACATCCACCAGGGCCAGACACGTGCCTCACAGAGCAGGGAGGTAGGCCGTAGAGGACACACAGAGCGAGTGGCGCAAGCAGGACTTGTGGCTCTCCAAGCACGGGGAGCGACAACCAAGGCGAAAGCAAGGCAGCCTACCTGCACTAGAAGAACACACACCATAATCAGCACGTCGAAGGAGTAAGTGGAGAGAATGTCCAAGAAGAACCAGGGAAGGAGCATGGGGAAACAGGAACACACATGCAAACAGGTATCCGTACTCACCCTAAACTGGGAGCACAGAGGTAGGTGAGGAGGGCGGCCGAGGCGGAAGAGCACTAGCAGAACCTGCAAAGATGGAGAAAGTGTTAACCACCACTCAACATCTTACATGCAGGGCCTATAACACCAGTAAAGTGCATACACCAATATAGTATCAGGCAACAAGATGAAATAAAAAAAGTCAATAGTGAAAGCCAACTATTACCGCAAAATTGCGGGCCAATGTAGGCATAACCGTACCGACACCACCCTCCCGCAATTTTGCGGGACCCCCCAACGATCTCCGCAAATTTGCGGGGAGCCGAAACGTCCCAGAGGACCGAATTGAGCTCCCGCAAATTTGCGGGACTGGCCGAGATGGTCCGGCGCCGAAAAAAGCGAGAGGAGCGTCTAGGGAATACCAAAAAAGGCCACAAAAATTGCGTCATCTCCTTATGAACTCCAAGCAATGATGGCCATCAAGCTGAGCAGTGTCTTCCTTGAATTTATCCTGACTCAACCGGTAAAGGGAGAGGCAAGGAAGACACACCAGGGGAGAGGAGGCACATCCCCCAGGAACCACCCAACCCACAGAGATAGAGCAAAGCCCATGAGGAGAAGTGGCAGGGAGGGTGGTTTCTCACAAACAGGGGCCCCCGTGAGGTACCCCTGGATTGGGCAAAAGACTATGAAAGGATGGAGGTGAAACAGGAAGAGAAAACAAAAACCAGTAAATGAAACTGGTGAGAAAAAGGGTGGCCTAGCCGTGAGCAGAGAATGTGTCAGGGGCGAAAAACCCTGTGGTGTGAAAGAGGGGCCCCCGTGGGGTACCCCTGGAGTATCACGAACCACCTGTCGCCCAGGCCCTTGAGACACAGTGAAGGACTCGAAAGGGGGGACTCGGGAATAACGCTAATAATGCGGCCGACACAAACTCTACAAACAGCACCGCCACCAACGAAATCTCAGATTGTTTACCAACGGTACACCTAGGCTATGAAAAAATGAAAACTCATAGGGGCATAGCAATTCCTGAATGAGAAAACGAGCTAGGCTAAATTAAGCTAAAAGCTAAACTATGCCCAGACTAACAGGAAAAAGAATATGAAAAGAGAAAGAATGAAAAACATATACGAGGAACGCCAGGCGCCCCCGTACCTTCGGTAGGCTATTTCCACACGCGTCTCCATTATACACACTTAGGAGCCCATTTACGTGTGCCCTAGATCACGTAACATCTGTCTAACAAAAAAGAAGGCCAGATAAGCCGAAACGAACCTAAACAGGGTGAATTAAAGGAGCACAACAAAAGCGACTTCATTCAATGGAGCGCGTGAAAAAATGATGACAAGAGAGGGTCGCTCATGCGCACGTTCGACAGGGATCTGCACATGACGGAACACGGGATGGGCCTTAAGCGGTAACTAAGGTAAACCCCTTTTTCTTCTCTTCTATGCTTTTTTCACCTTCGGTGGTAGTTTTGGTTAATGTACAACGTCTCCTAGAGCAAGATAAGGAGTAGACTCTAGACGTTTTCTTTTTAACCGTGGTTGGAATGACGACATAGCAGTCAAAATAGACAAGTCGTCATTGCAATTAGGTTAATAGCCTTGACGTTGGATTTGCCAGGACTACTAACAAATTCTGTGTGTCCAGGCATTTTGGCTCGAACGTCCCTTTTTTGCCCCTGCCACTCTTTCAACTATGGGGGAGGCACTCGCTATAGGCAGTTCTGCCTTTTGCCTCCGTCAATCACATAGAAAAAAAAAAAAAAAAAATTACCGGTATGTTATTACACTCATCCCTCTGCTATCACGGGTAATTGGTACCCTAATTCTACCTCTATAGTGGAAATCGCTATAGCGACACTGAAGAACTTATGGGAATAATTATAATTGGTGCCGAGGTACCAGGCTCACCCATCTTTGACACCCATTTCCCGCCAAATACATCTAATAAATACATATTATTTGAGGAGAATACTTATAAATACAGTCAGGTCTTGATATACACAGTTAATTTGTACCGTGTACGTACCGTTTATATCAAAACCGTGTTTTAGAAATAACAGGCCTTATGGGAATTAATTCATTCGTTCCAGCCACTTTCCCAAAGTCCCCCTTTTAGCCCTTTTTGCCTATCTTCAGCCGACTTATATTACATTATACCACCAACATCATATATGGTTGTTTACTGTATATATGGATGGAGTCATGAAAGAATACTAGGAAGAGCAGTGGATGTTGGTGTATCGCTGAAAAGGGAGGGAAATGAGTGGAAGCTGCCTATACTGCAGCAGTGCAAGTACTGGCACTGAGCTGGATACACAGGCCTAGTTTGCCTTTTACCAGAGAATCTACTGCAAGAAACTGTAAGAAACTGTATACTGCTGTTTGCGGATGATACAGTTTTGATGAGCGATAATGAATGGGAGTTGCAGGGTCTGGTAAATGAGTTTGGAACAGTGTGCGAAAAACGGAATTTGAAGGTAAATGCGGGGAAGAGCAAGGTTATGGTCTTCGAAAGGGGTGAAGTCACAGAGTGTGAGGTCATGGAGATCGTCAACTCTTTTAAGTATCTGGGCAGTGTGTTGAGAAAAGATGGGACTATGGATGAAGAAGTGCGGGAGAGGGTGCAACAGGGGAAGAGGGTTGTAGGAACGTTGAAATCAGTAACAAGAAATAGGGTGGTCAGTATGAAAGTGAAGAAGTCCTTGCATGACAGTGTGGTAATTCCGACACTAACTTACGGAAGCGAAGCATGGATGTTGGTTGAGAGACTCAGACCAAGAGTGAGAGCGGTGGAAATGAGTTACAGTAAACCCTCGCTATCTCGGACTAATTGGGGGGAGACCCAGTCCGAAATGTCCGATTTTCCGAGATGTCCGAAGTCCGACTTATGCCCGACTTAGGAGAGAAAAATGTCCGAATTAGAAGAGGGAGTCCGAGCCACCAGAGAAAACGGACACTTCCCTATCACTAACAACATAGATTCAAGATAAATTACAGTACCTGTACAGTATACAGCAGACATATAAATATAAATATAACTTTCCTTCTCCATTTCACTGTCCTTCTCCACCTCACTGTAGCCTTAGATCTCGGAATTTTCCGAGATATATGGACATCTGTCCGACAGACAATGTGGGCCCTCGGAGTTTTCCCCTTACATCTCGGAATTTTCCGAGATCTACGGCGAACTTTCCGAGAGGCCGATGCCAGTCCGAGAAGTGCGGGTTTCCGACTTTTAGAGGTCCGAGATAGCGAGGGTTTACTATACTTAAGATGTGCGTGCGGAGTTACATGGAGGGATAGACCGACGAATGAGGAAGTAAAAAGGAGGTGTGGTGTGGAGGTAGATGTGCTGGAAAGTGTGAAAAGGAACAACTTGAGATAGTTCGGCCATATGGAATGTATGGAAAGCGAGAGAATGACTAAGAGGGTGTACGAGAGCGAGGTGGAAGGACAGAGAAGGAGATGTAGACCGAAGGAGAGGTGGAAGGATGGAGTGCGGAAGTATATGGATGAAGGCGGTGGAGGTTGGGAGGAGGGGTGTCGACTGACTGGGGACAGAGGTGCATGGGGACGGTTCGTTCGTGGCCACCCCTTCGGGGATCACAGCGTCGGGCAATACATAGATAGATAGATAGATCATATATGACATAACGTAGAATACATTAACCATCCTTGCCCGGGCAGCATTTATAGATGTCGATAGTCCTATCCGGGCGATATGGCCAAAAAACGTTGTATGTAAACATAGGCCTATTTTTTTTATTTTAACTGCTAGAGAATTGTATCTTGTATCTGTAGACTGGCGTTGAGTATAGCTCTCTAGGTCAACTGGTTCAGGTGTGATGACGATTTCTGTGGAGGGTTATGCCACGGATTTAGCCATATCAGACACTGTGGAACACTAATTTTCGCTCTAACTGGCAATGGCGTCAAGGTCGGACTACTTCTTGTTGAGGCTTGGCGGCGCTCCGATCGGCTTTGTTTACAAACGTTTCGCCGCGCGGCTGCGCGGCTTTCAGAACACGCTTAACCCATCCCGCCCGGGCTCGCTATCCTAAGGACATTATTGAGATCCGGGCGTTCTGGCCGAAAAACGTCTTTAATAGGCTACCCGTATCTTTATTATTTTAACTGCTAGAGAATTCCCACGCATCTCTAAACGTAGTGCTGTTTCCTATCTGTAAACTGGCATTAAGTAGAGCTCTCTAGGTCAACTGGTTCAGTTGTGATGACGATTTCCGTGGAGAAATTCGATACGATTTTCGCAATATCGGACCTTTGCAGACACTAATTTCGTCAATGCATACAACAACAACATTGATCCGACGTCTCCTTCTTGGTTTCGGAGGTGCGGTGTTGCAAAGACAGGCTTTGTTTACATGCGTCGGACGCACTGCTTTCAAAACACGCTTAATAGGCTTTCAAAACACGCTTAATAGGCTTTCAAGCTTACGGATTTCAAGGGGACACCCGGGCTCCTGCCCATCTGCCGCTGTGTTCTTTTAAAATGCTGCCTGGGCAGGAAGGGTTAAGGACGCTTTCAAGCATACAGATTTTAAAAAGACGCCCAGGGTCCGGGCCTTCGTAAGGTGCGTCTTTTTAAAATGCTGCCCGGGCAGGAAGGGTTAAGCATCAATAAGAACTGTTTTGGACATGTTACTGACCTATTTGTGTGGATGGATAATAATAATAATAATAATAATAATAATATTTATTCAGTTAGCAATTTACAGATTTGGTACCACATAGTTTGTTACAAATATGACATGTACCAGCCTTGCATAATTCCAACTAAGGATAGCCCAATAAGGCCGTTAGGCGTATTTCCATTGGGGTCCTTGTGGGATTAGGTTAGCTGGGGAAAAATGGGGAGGATAAAGAAATAGATACTTTAGAGAAAGTATTTCTAGGGGGTTATTTTAAGATACCTTACATCCTATAGTAAATATCAGTAGTCCGTAATCAGTAATAATTTAAGTTTGGTTTGTCTATCTCTTATGTCGCATTTAGTAGTAGACATAAGCTTCGTGCTCCCTTCTCGCAGCTGTCCGGTTCAGGTGTTCCTTCAGGCTACGTCTGAAGGAATACAGCGTTCTCTTTTCACGGACTGACTGGGGTAGGTCGTTCCAGTCTTTGATGGCGGTGAAGAAGAATGTATGCTTACCCTGTCCTTGGATTCTCGGGACCTTAAAATTAAACATCCTGTTTCTTGTATTATGTCCACTCCTCTCATTTGCTTTAACAAAATCATTCTTTAGGTACTCTGGAGCTCTGTCATAGAAAATTTTGAAGGCATTATTGAGCCTGATTTGTTTGGCCCTGTCAGCGACATTGAGCATACCTAGTGACTGAAGTTGTTCCTGGCCAACATGTGATCTGGGTCCTAGGTTCAGCATGAACCTAACCATTTTATTTTGAGTGACCTGAAGTTTGTGCTGTGCTGATTTAGATGATGCAGAGTACCAGGATGACACAGAATAGTCAAAATGACATTGAACAAGCGCTTGGCAGAGGGTCTTTTTGGTCGCCGCGGGCAAGCATCCCACCTGTCTATACAGGTATTTTATACGTGCTCTACACTTACTCAGGATAGATTCCAAAATTGTTTCACCTGACAAACTCGCGTCCAGTTTTAGTCCGAGATATTTAACTTGTGACACTGTTGTTATAGGAATATCATTACAGTTGACCGAGAAGCCCACAATGTCTTTCAGTTTGCGTTTTGTTCCACATAAGATGGCTTCCGTCTTGCTCAGGTGAAGAGATAGTCTATTGTCCACTAGCCATTCACTACATGATTCTAGTTCTTTGGAAAGTGAAGCGGTAATACTTATTGGGTCTTTTCCTGAAACCAGGAGCACGCTGTCGTCTGCATACAGTAATAATTTACATGAGACGCTCAGTTCCATGTCGTTCACATAACAGAGAAAGAGTAAGGGACCAAGGATGCTTCCCTGCGGGACCCCACAGTTAATTGGCATAGGATCAGATATATTATCGTCAATTTTGACTCTTTGGGTTCTACCACTAAGATAAGATTTAAACCAGTTCACAGATCCTATGCCCATTGCTTGTAGTTTATTACATAGGATATCATGGTCTACTGTGTCAAACGCCTTTTGTAGATCAAGAAGAACCATACCGGTGTAGTTACCTTTAGACATTTCTTTACGAATGTGATCCGTTAAGTGGATGAGACAGGAGTCTGTCGAGTACATGCATCTGAAACCTGATTGAAACTTATAGAATAGATCATTTTGTTTGAGGTAGTTTTCAATTTGGGTGTATACCGCTCTTTCAAGGATTTTAGATACAATACATAATATGCTAACTGGTCTGTAGTTACCAACTTCTAGTTTATTTCCTTTCTTGAATAGAGGGGTTACAATAGCTTCCTTCAGTTCAGCAGGTACAGTGTTGGTGTTAATTGACAAGTTGATGATGTGGGTTAGGGGGCCTGCTATACCAATGGCTCCATCTCGTAGAAATTTGGCAGGAATTTTGTCTGGTCCTGTGCTTTTATGTACATTTAGGTTAGACAGCTCGTCAAAAGTGTATTTTGGTGTAACATTTTGCAATCCAAATGTGTTTGGGTGTATGTTTTTATCTCTGTAGAAATTTCGAAAGGTGGCCGTTGTTGTCGTGTATTTATTGAGAGGTTGAGGTAGGTTCTGTGCAAGTGTGTTTGCTATGGAGGTGAAGAAGGAGTTGAAGTAGGTTGAAATTTGTCGTTTATCGTGGCAAATCTGATCATTAATAGGTGAGAGCAATATTAGTGTTAGACGAATCCCTTGTCTTGTTGCTGTAGCCTGTTGTTTTTAGGTGCCTCCATAGTTTCTTTGGGTTATTCTGATATTCCTCTGCCTTATTGTGAAAATAATTAGTTTTCGCTGATTTTATTTTCCTACTTAGTTTATTCCTGGCCCTGTTGAACTCATGTTTCAGACCTTGATCCTGTCTATGTTTCGCTAGCCTTTTTAACAGATTGTCTCTGTGTTCCAGATGGTGTAGTATGTCATTGTTGATCCATGGGTCTGACCTTGCTTTAATTCGTATGTCTTTCAGAGGAGCTATTTCGTCTAGAATGTTTGTGATGATGGTTCTGAAGCCAACCCATGCGTCATTAACGTTTGTACTTCCAAACACTGGAGACCAGTCTGTATTCCATAAAATGTCCAGAAATGTTTCTTTATTGTAGTTTCTGAGTGACCTTGTTTTGATAATCTTGTGATTCTCTAGGGTAATTTTTGTGGTTTTTCGTGTGCAATATGTGACGAAGTGATCACTTATCCCAGTCTGTATAACCCCTGATTGGGATATTTTGTCCTCTCTGTTACAGTTTATGTGGTCTATTATTGTGGCAGTGTTCTCAGAGATACGTGTGGGGGTTGTGATGAGTTGTTTGTGATTGTGCATTGTCAGTATATGCCTATATTCTCGTACAAGCCTATCATTTCGTTGTTTGTAAAATAGGTTAAAATCCCCTAGTATGATGGATTCATTCCGAGGGTCTAGCGATGACTACGTTCGTTCAAATTTGGTCAAGAATTGTGTGTCGTCTGGTGGCCTATAGCATACCCCAATTGTGATGGGTCTTGTCCTCGGCAGGTGTAGATCAATCCACAGAGCTTCGTGATTTTCTACATGGAGGTCGGTCCTGGTTGTGTGTGTGAGGTTGTTTTTTACATACAGACATACTCCTCCCCCATGCCTATTGCGATCATTCCTAACCATATTGAAACCTTGAATGTTTATTTCACCATCGTTTATACTTGAATCCAGCCAGGTTTCTGTGATTGCAATTATTGAAGCTTTGGCCTTATTAGCTAACAAGTTTAATTCTGACAATTTATGGTACATTGATCTGGCGTTAATGTGGATAAGATGGAGCCCTTTGTTGGTGAACACTCTGTATTCATCTTTGATTTTGAATGTGTCCTGGCTGGATTCTGAGTTGTTAATACTAATTGGTTCATTTACATTAATATTCGGTAATGAATGCAAGGCACATATGTTGCATAGGAATTCCCGTTCTTCACTGTTGGTCTTCTTAGAGATGCACTTCATGTGAGCTACAGTTTTACACTTAACACAGTTTATGATCCTTTGTTTTCTTGTTATGAGTGATTCACATATTTCACAAATGAGTTTAGAACCCTTAATAGCTACTTCCCTACATTTATCGCATTCCACTTCTTTTCTGCTAGTAACGTAAGTACATCGATCGTGTACTGTTTCATTACAACTACTACATTGTGACGTTGTACTCCTTTTGTTGAATCCAATATCGCACACTATACATATTTTCCTGTTACTGTTCATCGTACGTCTGGCGGTGTGGTGATCAGCTGTGCGCCGTGAGCGGCTGATGGTGTGTGAGCGCGTGAGATGAGGACAGGTTGTGGCTCCCCCTTGCCCCCCTCCCACCCTACTCGGTTGGTTTCTCTTGTTGTCTATCTTGTTCGTTGCTGTTACTTCATTGTCGATGTGTTTGCTAGAGCTTCCTGCTTGCATGTTGTGTTACTTGGGTCACCGATATCAGTTGAGGGTAATGTTGAGTAGGTAGAATGTTGGCACTGTGCTGGCGGTTGCCCTGCGGTCTTGGTTGTGAGTTGGAGCGTGACGGGAGACTTGGGTGCCTGCTGGCCCAGTTTGTTATAACGAATTTTACTGCTAGGGACTGTTGAAATGTCGGTGTCTGCTTTACTTGTTTGGTGGTGAGGTTTCTTCAACGTTGAACTAGGGCCGGGGTTGGTCTCTACATCTCCGCAGCTAATTAGAGTGTAGCACAATAGGTGTTGTAGCGAGGTTGTGCCAGAGTATTTGCCCAGCCGTGGCGTCTTCCCGATATATGAAATAGACCAGGCAGGAATGGTGACAGAAATTTCACTCGTGTGTGATTTCTGTGTGACGAGGTCCCTCAATACTTGTTTAGTGTTGACCTGGTACACTACCGGTCCCCTCTGCACCTGTATATCAGCACAGCCCCTCTGGATGTTGAGAAGGATGATACATAGAGAGAGGGCTGTACTCCCCCCGCCCCGTCCCAGCCCCGTCCCAGCCCCAACCCGGACCCCATTACTGTGATGAAGTTGATAAGCTTTGAGCTACAGCTCGTACATCGGCCCCTCCAGGTTCCCCGGCATGTCCATCGTCCTCATCGAAACCAGAGAACACAGAAATATTGTCCATCATATCATTATCATCATCAGACTGGTTGTCACTGTCGGGGGTGCTCCCTCCCTCCCCCTCTCTTTATTATGGTTCAATAGACCAGAAAAAGAGAAGTTATGACCCTATTGATAATGCAAAACTATTGAACAAACTTAAAAGTGTACGTTTGTTATTTGGTCTCTATATAATCTATGATAGAATTAAAGATTTTTTTTTTACACCAACTCAATCAGCAAAATGACACAAATGTCAATTAAAAACATGTTACAAATATTTCCCCATAATTTTGTATAGACACTATCAAGGCGAAAATATACCGTGGGAAAAAAAATAAAATAAAAAAAAAATAAAACTTAAATTTTCCGTCGCTCGGAAGTGGAGCCAGAGAAGCAGAGAAGACGGGGGAATATCCTTTGTTGACTTTCTTATTTATTGTTTATTTCTGTGCTGGAAGGATATTATAATTTTCAATTCATCGCATTAGAAATGATTCATAGATTACAAAAAGACCAAATAAGACATAGGATAAGGGAGATAGATAGATGCATTAGATAGATAGATAGAGAGCGAGAGTGTTGCTAGGTCAAAGCGATCGATAAAATGCCAACATTATAGGTTTGATTCCCGAAGGAAAGTAGAGAAAACCTAATATTTAGTAGGGCCCCGTAATCATTGACGACTTCGCCTATTAACATTAATAGTCTCCATTCAACATCCTGCGCCAGCAATTTGAATAACCCGCGCGGAAGATCATGGAGTACTCATCATAAGTGCATGCCTAATTCTCTTATGGGATCGTCATTTTGATTGTGTACCCTACAGAAAAAAAAATCCGTAAAAAAGAAAAAAGAAAAGATAGTTTAATATCTGTTATCATATGACTTGCCATATACGTGGATTTCTCATGCTTTGCTTCCCTGATACCAGGCCCCCTAGTGGCCATCTTCGTTCTTCACTGATATACCAAGAAAAAACTATGGAAATCAACGAATGGGAAGTGGGATGGTTGGGAGGGCCCGAGTCGTCAATGATTACGGGGCCCTACTAAATATTAGGTTTTCTTTACTTCCCTTCGGGAATCAAACCTATAATTTAATAGGGCCCCTCCATCATTGACGACTTCGCCTAAATATCAAAACTGGAGGCGGGACATTCGTAAAATATCCTAACCTTAGGGAAGAAAATCCGAATAACATTTTCTTAAGATTTTTATTGTATGCAATACAAAATATAAAAAATATATAAAAGATTTGCTAGCAGTGCGTGGCATTAAGAAACTGCTTGCTCATGGTAAGGTCGTTGCAGGCGACCTTATGCATGAAAAGAGTGTGACACATCTGTGTCCTACCGAGCGAGACCCTGCAGTAGGTACTTGCTCTGTTCTTAAAACTAATTGTACAGTAATCTCACTGTGCACTTTGGTAAAAAATAGACATAGTTGCAACAATGTGATAACTCTCTTAAAATTAAACATGACTAAATACTGGACTGTAGAACCTGTCCTATCACAGCTTGTGATATATCACAATTTCCAAGGGTACAGGGGGGATATGGCCTTATTCCGCACAGCCCCCCCCTTTTTTTTTTAACAAACAACTAATAAAACATACTGCCTACTGTACCCGTTGCCGTAAAGCTACAAAAGTACGCTTATTCCTGTCAGGAATGTATGGTTGGAAGCCCAAAGTTGGGTCTTAGCAATATCCTCAATTGAAAAATTGTGTAAAAATCTGAGAGACACCGCCCACTTCCTAATGTCGTGAGACCGACCTAACACGCCGGGGTTGCTTTCCTTAATAATGTCTACTAGTAATGAAGCTAACTTCCGTTTCGTAGCACACGTACCTGTTCGGTTCACCCATAAAGCACCTGGTTGGCGAGGTTGCGCAGCTCTCATAAACTTTGTGAGCGCTTGCACCGGACATAACATGTGATGAATGAGGCCCCTCTTGAGGGCCGGGACTGAAAATTCAGAAAAGACATGGTCTGAATGTTCATTTTTAGCAATAAATGAGGGAGACGGCGCGATTTGCACATTGTCGTGCAGCCTCCCAAACCTGAGACAGTTTGGTTCGTTGCTCATCGCCGCCAGCTCTGATACCTGGTGTCCAGTGGCAAGTGCCATGAGAAAAAACGCTTTCTTAAAAAAGTGAGTCAAAGTCCGGCGCATGATTATACTTGCGGGATTGTAGCAATTCCAAAGCTTTATCAAGGGACCAGGTGGGCATGAGCTGGCGAGGAGGAGGACGAAGTTTGAAACATGCCCTCATAAAACCTTTCTCCTCCGCCTGCGGTATGGAAAGGCCGGTGAGATCAAGGAAGGAGGTTCTAATGGCCGACAGATAATTCTTTAACGTTATGACCGAAAAATGTTTCTGCTCAAACAGATAATCTAAGTACTTGAACACTAAGGCTGCAAGGATGCAAGTCGTCTGCCTTGATTCCACAATCCAGGTCGTAAAAGTTTTCCAATGTGATTGATATTGTCTCCTGGTAGATGGGGTGTACTGATTCATGAGCTTTTGAGTGACACTAGGCCCAAATTTATTTAGCCATTTGGCAGAGAAAATATCCATAAGGCAAAACTGAGAGAGGTCCGAAGGTTGCCAATCGCTTCCAAGTGGAAGGCGGAGACCGGGAGGGACACCGGGGTCCGGCACCACTGTTGCAATTGGTGGTACCATACCTGAGCCGGCCAGAGCGGCGCGATCAGCGCGACTCGGCCAACAACTCAGATTGTACAACTCAGTGTCCTCAACTTAAATGCTTCTTCTGAAATCACTGTGTTGGGTGATTTTAATGTCCATGTTGTTGTTGTTGTTGTTCCCTAAGCTGCCTGGCCGAACAGCCCCGAGTCCCTGAGGAAGGCCATGGCCACAATCGGGCTTTCCCACAGAGCTCTCATTGAGTGTAGATTGTGTTGTTGGCGTAAGTGGTTGTGTGAAATGCAGTCTTTTATGATGTGTTTAATGGTATGGGGTGCTGTGTTACATCCCGGGCAGGCGTCGACAACGGAGTCATCCAGTCTCTTCTGATAGCTCAGGAGAGCTGGATGGTGTCCGCATCTCAGCCTGGCCAGGTGGACTCTGTCCTCGCGAGGGAGGGAGGATTCGGAAGGATGGATTTCGGGAGGTCGTGCATGCAGCTGCGTGTTGTCTGTGAGTGAGTGGATGGATTGGCGAGAGATATGAGTATGGATGTGCTTCTGGAA
>JAGKTK010032771.1:0-14439 GCA_018397895.1 Paralithodes camtschaticus
ATGATAATCCACTTGCTCCCCTTCGTAAGTTAATAAACTTCCAGTAGACCATATCTTATATCACCACTGCCTCTACCACATACTAAATGACTTTTTCTTGACCGTTTTCGGTAGGTATTTGGTTTAGAGCTATACGTTCATTTATATAATACGTCTGTCAAATAATCCTTGTGATTTTTGTTTTGACATGGAATATTGTTGTGTTCTTGTATGTATGTTTTGTATGCGTTGTTTTCTGTTTTGCCTTTGCAATATTTCGTCTAGATGAACCTACCCGATAACACTATCTTTTGTAAGTACCGGTATGTATTTTGTACTATTATTCATATATTGTCATATTGCAAATTTGTTTGAATATTTTTATTAATTGATATAGTTTGATTTGCAGTGTTATTCTTTAATTATCATTATATAATATAACTAGTTTGAATAGAATACTCTAACTTGAATTGTAGTGTGTTTAATCATACAGAATTTACCAGAACGTCCTGAACTTCCCAATTGACAATTCCTTGAATATGACGAGAGTACGTTGATATAAAGTATGTGCGACTAGTTTGCTTGGGAAACAAATGCACTTGTTCATAATAGTGTTATACATTCTAAGTGATGGTTTTCTGTTAGTATATTTCATAATATTAGTTAGCTAATTTTTCAATGCGTTATTTCCACATAGTAATTTTGATAAGTTCTTCTGTCTTTATATTGTGCGATTCCTGTTTTAGTATGTTTGTTTTGAAAGTATCTAAAACTCTGTGTGTGATAACCCAGGTTCGAATCCCGGTGGATCACATACAGTATATGCTTTCATTAATTTCATTGGAGGTGCTTGGGGGTATGGTGAAATTAATAAAAAATAGATTATCAGTAGGTTCAGGGATATTTCGTAGCGAGACCGTTCTATATGATCTGTGCCCCATGAATATTCTTTCCTCTCACTTAAGGTCGTTGCGCACTGACACGACGGCCCCCTCAAGGCTGGCACAAACACCCACGACACATACAAATCCTGTGTCTTGCCGAATTTACTAGAGATCGTGGCGAAAATGGCTGGCATCGTTTGAGTCGTATCTCTACCGTATCTCTTCCGCACGACTTGATAAGACTCTAGCGATGCCGTTACGGTGGAAAAACGAATGATACGAAGAAGATAGGAAAAGTCGTGCGAAGGGTACACGACTAGTCCACGGAAAAGATACGACCCAAAAGACTGCTATACAACTCAGAAGAATCGTATCGACGCCGTATCGACGCCGTGAGACGTGCAACCTAATTGAGGCTAGACGCACGGTTGCCAACTCGACCGTTGCCAATTTTCCGCACGGAAGAGATACGGTCCGCACGGCAGGCATACGCACCAGACGACGTTGATACGGGCCATACGGCTTTGATACGGACCATACGTCTTTGATACGGACCACACGATTGTGATACGACGAGTTCGTGATGGAGACCAGACTCAGACGATTTTTCACAGTTGCCGGGGGATTCCCACAAACTTTTGAACAGCTCAAAATCTCGTATCGACCCCCGATACGTCGCTTGGACCGTGAGAGTCACCCACGGCTAATTCCCGATATCCACGATTATGTTGCCAATTCGCCGTATCAGGCTGAAATTTTGAGTCTGGAACTCGCCTGGAAGGGCTTTCGTGTCAGTGTGCAACGACTTTTAAATATTAGGCTACCATACTGCGGTGGGAATATGAACATGATTAGATTAATATCCAGTATTCAAGAATGGATAATAAGTCATAGGCGTGTGCATAAACCTTTAACCGTCTTGGTGGTGTAATGGTTAAGGTGTCTAAAAATCTGTGTGTGATAACCCAGGTTCGAATCCCGGTGGATCACATACTGTATATGCTTTCATTAATTTCATTGGAGGTGTTTGGGGGTGTAATGAAATTAATAGAAAAATAGATTTAATTAATTTGTTTTGCCCCTCGTTATCTCATTGCACCAAGGCCTCTATCACATGCTAAAGGAGTTTTCCCTGTTATTAACGACACTGTTTGTTTCTTATTCTGGTTGTGTCAATGCGTAGGTTCATTATATGTTTTTTGTATTAGCATCATCTGTCCTATATATCCTGTTTCGACAGTAATTGTGTATATCTATGAACTTATGTTTATTTTTATGTGCGATTCCCTGTCTCTCCGGGTATATATTTGTTTTTGTTAGTCTTTCTTATAATGGTTATGTAATTTTATATTTCGTATCATATTGTTAGTTTAATGATATCGACGTCTCTGTTAACACATAACGAGCGGCCTCTGCGGTTTATTTATATGTACCGCCCAGCGGGGTGTTTTTAGCCAAAATAGGGCTGTTTACGTGATCATTTTCATGCCTAAATAAGACCCAGAACGTAAAACAAGTATCTATCCCTGAAAGGGCATGAACAGAGCTTTCGAATGACACCATAACGATCCTTGTATGATGGATAGTTTTCTTGCAATAACCGTGCAACGCGAGTGCAAAAAAGCAAGTAATTCGGTACTTTCCCCATATAATTGAGTATGTAGCGAGTGAGAGAGGGAGGAGGGAGCTGAGATTCGTGTCAGTAGGTTCGCCGCGGTGGTCTGGAGCAGTCATACGCTCGCTAGTCTCCTGCCACCACTTGTCTCTCTCTCTCAGCAACATTACGTGCTGAAATTGCCACTCGAGTTATGTCGAGCGCCGCTAGTTAGTCCAGATTTATTAAATACGACTTAAGTGGTGAGCCGCTAAAGAAGGGTTAATCTGCATATCAAGCCATTTGTATTATTATTTAGCTTTGTAACCATCCATTTTTGTATTCCTGTCTCAATATCTTTCTCATGAAGTGGAGGTTAATATTTATTTATTATTTAAGTATTTATGTATTTGTTTATTTACTTATGTATGTATTAGTTTACTCTCTTGACGTCCATCAAGCTTTAAAAAAAAAAAAAAAAAAAAAAAAAAAAAAAAAAAAAATCCCTTCGAGATGAATGTGGAATTATTTAGTTAAACACATACCACGGCGGAAGGCCGGTTCCTCCCGAATTGCAGGCTCGCCATCGCTCGCCAGGAAACAAAAATTACACCTAAGTGGCACGAAAAGTTGAAAAAGAAATTGGGTGAAAGGTCTTTATAAATCACCAAGCTAATGGGGGCGAACGTCTTAAAATCTCAAAAATAATACAAAGGATACAAAGGAAGGCAAGCAACAACAGACCTAATGGTCCTTACAAGGCTGCTTGTAAGAAGAACAAAAAGTCACAGCCATCAACTGGAGGGTTACAGCTCCAGAAAGACTGTGATCATTGGGATTGGCATGAGGAAGAAAGGGGTCCAGAATAATACACCCCCTTACTTTGATCTGTAATGTATACCAGACTGCATGCACAAGTTGCCGGTACGTTACTGTATGATAAACCTAAGACTGAATAGTGAATGGGCGATAAGACAGATTCGGTCATGTATCTAATGTAATTGTCGTAAAATAGTTCATCTGAGTGTCAGAATAATGTATAATAGACTGACACACACACACACACACTATCTCTCTCTCTCTCTCACACACAGACACACACACACACACACACGTAAGCAATATCCTCTTGAACTACTACGTTATTTAGAGCCAATATCTGGACCTACAGCCTGCCACTATTCTCCGGTTTGTATTGCACCTAGACTTATATATTACTAGTGGTCTACCTTTTTATATGTTTATCTCCTTTGCCATTATTATAGTATACAGGTATGGGTATATTATATACATATATTTTCATTTCCCTTTTTAACGCACGTGATTCTAAATGTGTACATAATTATGTGTCCACAATAATTAGAAAGTCAGTGTAACTACTGACTACATGGTGGTGTTGAAATGTGGTGATGACAGCGTTGGAAGATGTGATGTGATAGTCTTGGAAATGGTGATGTGAAATGACAACTATTTCTCCAATCGTTTATTTCTTTGTATATAATACATTCCTTTGTATAATATATCATGGTTCTGTCATGTTCACTGTAGCTTAGATAAACTAGCTCATGTCTTTAATGTCCTTAGTATACCATGGCTATTAATTCTACTTCCTTTGTAATATCTTCTCGTGTCTACATGTCCTTCATCCACAACGTTCCCCTAAGTGTTGGGTCTGGTACTGAAAGGTAAATAATGAGAGTGCTGAACGCATTACCGAGATAATCCTCTCGGGCATGGAAGCGTACATTCCATTTTCTTTCTCTCAGTCTAATGCTAAAAAATCTTGATTTATTCACGCTTGTTCTACTGCTGTCCACAACAAGGAGGAAGCATTCAAACGGTACTGATACCTTAAAACTCAAGAATCTCATTCTTTCTATGTTTCTGCCCGGAATCAAGCCAAATCTGTTCTTCGACTTTCCAAGCACTCTTTCATCAATAATAAATGCACTGAACTATCCAACTCTAGCTCTCCCAAGCTTTCTGGCATCTAGCCAAAAATCTCTCCAACAATTTTTCTTCCTCGTCTTTCCCTGCCCTTTTCCACGCTGATGGCACAACCATCACTTCTCCCTCTGACAAAGCTGAACTCTTCGCTCAAACTTTTGCTAGAAACTCCACCTTGGTTGATTCCGGTGCTATTCCTCCCTCTCCACCCCCCTCTCTCCTACTTATGCCTAATATCCTAATCTCTTCTAAAGATGTACTTTCTACCCTCTCTGGGCTTAATACTAAGAAGGCGTACGGTCCGGACGGTGTTCCTCCTGTTGTACTAAAAAACTGTGCTTCCATGCTGACATTCCTAGGCAAACTCTTTCGTCTCTGTCTCTCCTCTAACATCTTCCCTTCTTGCTGGAAGTTTACTCTCATTCAACATGTCCCAAAGAAGGGTGACCGCACTCAACCCTCCAACTATCGTCCAATTGCTCTTATCTCTTATATCTCTAAAGTTTTTGAAACTATTCTTGCTTCCAAATTTCTTAAGCATTTCTCTTCTCATAATCTGCTCTCAGATCGCCAGTATAGCTTCCTTAAGGGTTGCTCTACTGGTGATCTTCTTTCATATCTTACTAACTCTTGGTCATCCAAGAGAGAGAATTTTTCTGATCCACTAGACATATTGAAGGCCTTTGATAGAGTCTGGCACAAATCTTTACCCTCCTTTGGTTTCTATCCCTCCATCTGTGCCTTTGTCTCCAATTTCCTTTCCGGCCGTTCCATAGTTGCGGTTGTGGATGGCCATCGCTCACTTCCTCATCCTATCAACTCTGGTGTTCCTCAGGGTTCTGTCCTATCTCCTATTCTCTTTCTAATTTTCATAAATGATCTTCTCAACTGTACATCCAGTCCCATCCATTCATATGCAGAGGATGCTACCTTACACTACTCAATTAGTTTTCCAGAACACCCCAGCCAGCTGTCCCTCAAAATCAAAGGTAATGAAGCCATAAAATACTTATCTTCTGATCTAGCTACTATTTCCAATTGGGGTAGAGAAAACCTTGTTGCATTTAATGCTTCCAAGACCCAATGTATCCATCTTACTACCCGTCAGGAATCTCCAGGGGACTATCCCTTATTCTTCAACAATACAAAAATCAATCCTTCATCTTCTCTCAATATTCTCGGTGTCTCTTTTTCTTTTACTCTCACTTGGAAGGACCATATTACCAGTCTTGCTAAGGCAGCCTCCCAGAAGCTGGGTGTGTTCAACCGCCTCAAGGGGTTCTTTACCTCTGCGGCAGCTTCTTGCTCTGCACAGGGGCACAGTGCGTCCTTGTATTGAGTATTGTTCACATGAGTTGGGAGGATCCTCTCACACCGCACTCCTAGACAAAGTAGAAAGGAAAGCCTTTCGTATCATTCACTCCCGTCCACTCACCAACTCTCTGTAATCTCTCTCTTCACCGCAATGTTGCATCTCTCTCGCTATTCTATCGTTACTAATAATAATAATAATAAGCATGTTACTTATTTCACATAAGCGCCAATTTTTCCAAAGAATTCACTAGCGCTCGGAAAGAGAAAGAAAAAAGAACAAAATCAATGCATCAAAAGAAGGCTTATATACAACACACATTTAACAATCACTAGCAGTGGCAAAATAGCCTAAACTCTATAGCCATCTGTCATGACACCTCTCTCAAGATCATAGCTTCTCTCAAAGAGAAAAGTCTAAAGTTGTCTCTTGAAGCATTCAACAGAACTCAGTTGTCTCATGGACAGCGGCAACCTGTTATACAACCTCGGAGCCATGTAGGAGAATGACCTCTCAAAGAAAGAAGACTGCTGGAAAGCCCTTGGTTCATCAAGACGAAAAGGGTCATTGTCGCACAACTACACCATGGTGTGCCGGTGGGCGCCTGAGCAGCTCCGCAAGGTACCTAGGCTCACCAAATTTGAGAACCTTAAAAGTCACCAAACACAACTTAAATTCTATTCTTGCTCTTACTGGCAGCCAGTGCAGTTCTATGTGAAGAGATGTAGTAGGAGTTCTAGGTGGAACACCAAAAATGAGTCTTGCGGCCCTGTTAAGAACAGACTGAACTTTCTTTAAAATATAATTTGGAAGACCCACCAACAGGGCATTGCAATAATCAACACGAGAGAAGACCAATGAGTGAACCAACGTCAGGAGGCAACGTCTGGTTATAAACGGCTTCACCAAATAGAGATTTCTGATGTGCAAGTAACAACTTTTAACTATCTGGTTTGCATGCTCTTTGAAATATAATCGGGAGTTCACATATACACCCAGATTTCGAACAGAGTTGGCCGGTCGCAGCTGAGATCCACCCACATTGATGGAGAGAGCACCTACTATATCATCAGCTCTTCTATTTCCTCGGATGATGAGAATATCAGTTTTACCATCATTTAGTTTAAGTTTTCTCGCTCTCATCCACTTCTTGATATCAGACATCAACAATTCCATCTTACTCCGTATATCAACTATATTTGTGATTCTCACATAAATCTGGGTGTCATCTGCATAAAAGTGAAAGGTGACATAATGTGCACGAATCAGAAGAGACAAACTGCTGATATAAATTATAAATAGGATAGGACCCAAAACTGATCCCTGCGGAACACCATACTGCAGGGGTGTCGAGTCCGAGACCATTTGATTTACCATCACACTCTGGGATCTACCTGACAAGTACGACCCAAGAAGCAAGAGAGCGGAGTCACGCACACCACAATCATAAAGATCACTCAATAACAACTCGTGATCCACTGTGTCAAAGGCCGCAGAGAGATCAAGCAAGACCAATAGTGAGGCCACACCATTGCAAATGTTCTCAACTAGATCATTATGTACTCTAATCAATGCTGTTTCAGTTGAATGATGCTGTCGGTAAGCAGACTGAAAAATTGGGATAGTTTCATTCTGCTGAAGTAGTGGTTGTAATTGGTCAAGTATTGCACGCTCTAATATCTTTGATATGAAGGACAGGTTGGAGACAGGACGATAGTTCAACATGTTCTCAACATCAAGTCCAGGTTTCTTTAGAGTAGGTCGGAGTAGTGCATGCTTTTCAGAATGTGGGAAGCTACCTTCAGAGAAGCACTTATTAATTATTTTGGAAATAAACTCAACTGTGTGATCATAGACTCTTGGTAGCTTGGAAACATTTATGGGATCCAACGGGCAAAATGTTTTATTGAGGTTTCTTATGTAGGACGAGATCATGTCCACCTCTACTGAGTGAAAGGATGAGAGGACATTATTAGGAATGTGTCGGGGTTGGAGTACAACTGAAAGTTCTTCACCAACAGAAGCATCATCCAGTTCCTGTCTTATGCGAGTTATCTTGCCAGCAAAAAATGCCACAAAGTTGGCAGCCAACTCGGCATCGGGTACAAAAGGTCTTAAGCTGACTCTTGTTTTTCCAAGTAAACTGTTTACAATTGAAGCCAACCTCCTCTGGTCGTTACCACATGAGTCAACTTTTCCCTGATAATACATTTTCTTTTCATCTTTGATTGTGTGGACCACGGCTCTTCTGGCTGACAGATATTGCAACCATGTAGAGTCTGTTTTATTTTTCCGCCATTCATGTTCAAGCTCTTCTACGCGCTCTTCTAAGAAATTTAACTCGAGTGCTATACCAGGGTGAATCATCTCGTACTATATTTTCTTCTCTACTTCTGGACAGTGATGATCGAACACTAATTTAAGTGCATTTCCATGTACCTCCACCAGCTCATCTGAAGTAAGGTTGGAAGTATCAATACTTCCCAAGTACTGTTTTACTTCACTGCTAGCCAAATTTTGGTCTGTATTTTTATAATTTCTAAATCTGATTACTTTTTCATGTGTGAGTGGCTTAGGGAAATCAAAGCTGAAAGTAATCAAAGCATGATCAGAGGTATTAGGGTCAGCATTCTCAACATCAACATCCAGAACACCACCACAACCCACAGGAGAGAAAACCAAGTCAAGGGTGTGTCCTAAGATATGAGTTGGGTGGGACACATGATTTACAAAATTGTTCTGATCAGTCAACTCAAGGAACTCAGGAGAGAATGGCTTCAGATGAGGGCTGTCAACCCAGTAATTAAAATCTCCACATATCAAAAGTCTTCCGGTTTTAGCAGAAAATTCCTCAAGAAACTGCCCAAACTCTTCCATAAAACCCCTATCTGTGCCACGATGGCCAGGCCTATAGACAACTGCCATTCTTAGAATTTGTTGATGGAGTTTTATTTCCACTTCCAACAGTTCATAATAAAGAGGGGCTGGGTTATGGCTTATTTGCAAGATATTCACCAGAGATGTGGAGTAGACAACTGCCACTCCACCACCCGGATGATCTCCCCTAGGCCTAGGAACATTTATTATGGAATGGGTTTTAGGCAATGCCGCCTGAATAATATTCATATCTGACTCGAACAACCAGGTCTCAGTGAGACATAATACATCAAGGTTACGTTCATCCAAGATCTCGCAAATATGATCCATTTTGTTACGCAAGGAACGAACATTCAACACACCCAGTTTCAACCGGCTCCCGTGTGCATTTTTCAGTTTTTTGAACCTACAAAGTTGGTGTTTTCAATAACTTTATTTCTCTGAGCTGTCATAAGAGGACAATTTCTACTTGAGGCGAAATGATTTGGCGGCTCCGTAACTGATGTGGAGCTCATACAATTTATACATTTGGGGGAAGTCTTGCTGGTGCAGTCTTTTGAGTTATGAGTACCGGCACAGAAGTTGCATTTTGGATCCTCATTTTTCCTATAACACCTGTCACTGGTATGGCCAAAGCCCTGGCAATGGTAACATTGTGTTACCCAGAAGCGATCGTATGCACGACATCTCACAAGTCCAACATACACAGAATTGCCATCATCCACAATGGAAGAGCGTATTTCAGGTGACATTTTTACTACCGCAGTCTTTGTGTGTGCATCACTCTTTTGCTTGGTGAATAGCAAATTCATAGCTAAGCCATCGTCGACCAGGGACTTTATTCTTGGGTTCTTGTTGAGGATGCTGGGAATGATCTCATTATCCTCAGCGTCATTAGCAATGCCTACCAGAGTCATTTTTGGCATCATCTTCTTTGGTTCGGAGACACTGAAGGCACTGTCCACCCCCAAACACTGATTGATGGCCCTTCCTGCGTCTTCTTTGGCTTTCTTGGATGGAAGTCGTACCACCAGTACACCTGAATCAGTTCTAGTTAACTTGTAAACCGGAACTGAAGCCAAAGCAGTCTCGATTGCCTTTGTATCTGGTGGGCTTACTGGCTCGGAGGATCGGTCTTTTGGCTTCACTACCAGGACCTGATGGTCCCAGACAGTTTTTTCTTTCCACCATCTACCACCTCAGTGGTGCGTTTGGTCGGCTCCTTTTTGGTCTCTTCAAATGTTTGCTGAACTATCTTGGCAAACAAGGGAATGTCGGGGGCAGCAACTTTAGTCTCAAGGATATCCATTCTGTTACCAATACTCTCTATCTCCACGGCCTACAATAATCAGTGTTCCGTGAAGCTTTCCCAGTGTATACCACCTCCTCTACGTAGGGTACGTAGTACCCTCCTTACAACACAATCCCATTCCTACTCTGTGCAACTCTCCAACCCAAGAGTGAAATGCTATTCTCAGACTTTCTTCTATTCAACTGCTGAGCTGTGGAACTCTCTCCCAGAATCAGTATTTCCCTCCTCCTATGACTTCAGTTGCTTCAAACTCTGTGTGTTCATGCATTTTAGCTCGAGCGTCCCTTGATTTTGGCCCTGTCACTCTTTCAAATCTTGGGGAGGCACTCACTGCAGGCAGTTATGCCTTTTATCTCCCTCATTCACATAAAAAAAAAAAAAAAGTTTACAGCTTCTGAATTTTACCTTACAATTAACTTCGCCAAATTATATAATCAACCTTCAGTCTAGTTGATGATATGCATACAAACACTGGAATGCTAACGGAAAATTGTAACTTACATATAATAACCGAAATTAGTACTTTATATTTCTGCCTTGTCCCTTTCAGAACCATGGCGACATTAAAAATGCACTATTACCAATTCTAGTCGATTGTAATAAAAATATCAAGGATTCAAAGCCTCTTACACTGACATGCATGACCTTTCTGAATATAATCATGTAGTGATAGCCATACTAAGAGGAAGAAAGACGTCATTGTATTCAAAGAGTTAAGGGGAGATTAAAATTGAATATACCATAAACAGTTCAATTTAACAGTAGTATAACTATCGTGAAAATTAACACTAAAACACCTCCTGATGATACATACGAGACTATGAACATTAACCAGTGAAACTGTTATACGTGGTTGTAATCCAACTCGCTTAAATATTTGTTCTATAAAGCTTCTTGTTTAGAATGCTTAGAACTAAATCCTGCCTGACAGGAACACAACTAGCACTTAATAATGGTCTTTCCGGGTTACTCAATCACACTATAAACACAATAAATCACGGGATAATTACACTAGTTTATTATTATTAGCACAGCGGTACATGTAATAATCAAATCCGGATCTCAACTACAGAGTGTGAGTCCAGTGTTTAAATAATGTGACTAGGAAAGAGTTAACTAAATTATACTCCTTCATGAATAATTATGTCACTTACAAAGCATCAAACATGAAATATACAATTATAGAAAATACAACACATAAGAAATTATGACAATACATATACGGGTCAAGTGTATATCGAGAGGAATAATAGTTAATAAATGTGGGTAGCTGAGATCATCTACTCAGGTACGCACAGTAAGCGAGGCTCGAAATACAAATAGGTCGCCCGGCTAGGTCGGTGATCAAAGGTGCCGCGGCGTGAGGTTAAGGTCAAACGTACTGCGGTCAAGCTAAATAAATACTTGATTTAGTGCAACATTAATTCGATAACACGGAATATGAAATTCGCTTTACTCTTATTGGAAAAGGAATTAAATTTACAATTTACTCATATAAGAATAATTGTGAATAATCTCTCACACGACATACGAAAAATAACTTCAATCGTAAATGAGCTGGAATCACGCTCGATGAGGAATTCAGATTCACCAAATATATAGTGAAACGATTACAGCGGAATAATAGCTATAGAAGCAGTGAGTTTGAATAAATTAACAGACTACTGTAAATAAATTACACACAGAACAAAGTAGTGACGGATGAATAGCCGGAAAGAGGGCTAGTGAATTATATAATAGGGTACAGACGCAGAACAAAGTAGCGACATATAATAACCCGAAAACAGGTTGATAAAGTATAGAATTCATCTAAGACACAAAACTATGTAGTGTTTGATAATTAGCCAAAATAAGGGCTGATGACTATAGGAACGTACAATCGGAATTCCTAGCTTCGGTGGTCAAATAATATCATTAACCGAATATCGTATTTGATAGAATTATTCATAAGAACTAATATAGGAAAGACATCTTGAACATAGATTAATTCAACTCAACGGAATGGGTTTTTACATTGAAAGTGGGTGAACTAATACACTAAGTGATCTCTTATACAAAATAGACGAAGCACTGTCCTGAGTTTGAGTTTAAGTTTAAGGAAGGGAACTTGCTCTCGTTACACATTCCTCTTCGAACTTGGACACTCAATCAATAATAACACAACTGAATCAAATCTGTGGGCGTTCACTAAGTATTACGTACAGTATTGGTTATATAACGTAAGTGAAAAATACATAATATTATAATGTTAACTTGGACCTAGATTGGTTAGAATCACAAATAATACATAAATAGATCAACTGCACAGATAGAAGTTAGATTCTCATATTACGCGAACAAGTTGGGCAAGGAGAGTCCAGAAATGGCCTCTTAAAACAAAGTTAAATTGAACACTCGCATATTTTATATTACCTTCAGTATGGGTGGTGAAGAGAAGTGATATCCAAGAGAGGGGATCTGGATGACGAAAGACTCGTATTTCCTCCTTCGGCTGGACACAAATGTGAACTGCCTCTCACACACAACTAGAGACGGTCTCTTCTAGTTCCTCTAACACACTGCTTGGTCGCCACACTCGTTGAACTTTTTATAGGGAGAATGGCTAGCCCTATTCGGAAGTAATTCCGACACAGTACTATACCCACTAAAAGCTAATGCCAGTGCAAGGTATTTCCTTGTTTGCCTACCGATCATAAATTTCAGTCAGGCTATAATTGGATGATAATTTGAATCGAATTTACTCCATTTCGGAATAGTAGGGACAAGAGTTTTCAATATTTTATATACTGTGCAGCGAATAATGGCCTTAAAAATACAGTGGACATAGGAATATATGGGTATTGTTATGCTTTATTTCTTAAGATTACACTTATATTTTAGAAAACCTGCATGGTTGCAGGATAAATGTTTTGCATGTATTAATTTTTCTCCTGCTTTTCAACATTACATGCCAGGCTTTCGTTACTCTTTATTTATCAGCTATTGTGGTTACAGGTGATTTTCTGTACTGTAGAGATGATTCTTTTGGTCCTATCTGTGAAAATATGACACTGGGGTTTGATGAGAAATTAGCATAAATTCTTCCTCATCACAATTCATATCTGGTTCCTGAGGTGGGTACGTCTCTTTCACGCATCCTGTGATTGGCCTGGATACAGACCATGCTCAATCAGTGGCCCTGCATTTCCTGTAGGTCCCGGTAGGTGACGTTGACATCGGTGGTGCGTAAGTTTGCTGATCCCATAAAGAACGTGTATCATTTATGGGGGACAGCTTTAATTCATTCTCGGTCTGGATGTGGGTCCTTTTCTTCGTTCTCTTCTTCTTCTCCTTTTTTTGTGCTATCCTGAATCTGGTTGGTTGAGTCTCTTCTCGGTTTAGGAGTGTATCTGAGGGGGTTGCTAATGTGGCTGCTTGCAACCCCGTCATCTCAGAAACGCAGTAATTCTATGGTCTGCTTACAAAAAATACGTAGTAAGAGTATCATAATTGTTCATACTACTAATGTACACGATTATTATTAATGTGCATGATTGTATGATATCAGAGTAACCCGAAAGTATATGTATTACAAATGACGGCGGCCTGTCGAAGCATTTTGAAAGAATAATTGAACCACAAAAATCGAGTTACTGGTGTTCACTACTTATTGTTTACCGTACCAGTCTAACATAAAGTTTCCTATTCTAGTGTTCATGGTCACGATTGTTTTGTTTATGACTTGGTGGTAACAGCTGTAATAGTATCAGTGATGATAATCGTGATCGTGGAGGTAATACTAAGATGATGGTTGTAGCGGTAGTGATAAAGGTTGGGATATTAGTAATGGTGGTAGTATTGGTAATAATAGTAATGATGATGGTGGTGATCTTGGCTGTGATGGTATAGATGGCAATAGTTGAAATGGTAGTTATAATAATGGTGGTGATAGTACCTTAGCAATGGTAATTGTACTGGTAGTGGTATTGGAAGTCTTGATAGTTATAGTCGTGATGGTGTCTGCAGAAAAAAATAATTATAGTACTGTAATACTAGTAATGATGGTGGTAATAGTAGTTGTAGTGGCGGTGATGCTACAAGTTATGGTGGTGATGGTAGTGGGGAAGAAAGGTGGAGAGCTACTCACCACCACATAAGCCACAAGTCAGACACAATAATGAAAATATATGCCCACAAATTTTCACATCCTTGTTCCACTCCCACTCTCTGTCACCCCCTCTACTGTACCTCCTATCCTACTGTACCTCCCACCTACTGTACCTCCCACCTACTGTATCACCCACCTACTGTATCACCCCCTCTACTGTACCTCCCACCTGCTGTACCTCCCACCTACTGTACATCCCACCTACTGTATCACCCACCTACTGTACCTCCCACCTACTGTATCACCCACCTACTGTACCTCCCACCTACTGTACCTCCTACCTACTGTATCACCCACCTACTGTACCACCCACTTACTGTACCACCCACTTACTGTACCACCCACCTACTGTACCACCCACCAACTGTACCACCCACCTACTGTACC
>JAGKTK010032773.1:0-14896 GCA_018397895.1 Paralithodes camtschaticus
ATAATATTCATATAATAATAATGGTCGTAGCATGTGGCGCGTCCCGTGGAAGTCGTCAGCTCTCTGGAAATGTTCAATATACATACATATCTATGACTATATCTATCCTTACTATAAATTAACATATACTGTACTTCCCAGAAGAGGCAGCAGGAAATGTCTTAGTTTCTAATCTTTACTCATAAAAAAATTCTTTCTTTTTCTAATGGTTACCTTTTTTAATGACGTTCCCTAGGAACTAAGTAAAGGGTTTCACTCTAGGATGTACTTTTTATATATTTGGGTCGCGTTATGCTTTCTTCGGGACCCTCACGGGGGTCTCCGGGGAGCCCTTATATATATAAGGCTCTCACGTCATTGACGGAGAGAACCATTACTAAATTACCAATCACATTGGAAAACTTTCACAACCTGGATAGTAGAAACAGCAAATCTGATGCCTCAGTTGCTTTAATTTTTAAATACTAAGACTATTTGTTTGAACAGAAGCGCTTCTCAGTTGTTACTTTAAAGAATCACTTATCTGCCATTAGAAACCCCTTTTTCGATCTAACTGGTCTATCCATACCGCAGGCGGGGGAGAAAGGATTCATGAGAGCATTTTTCAAACTACGCCCACCACCACGTCAGCTCATGCCTACCTGGTCGCTAGACAAAGCGTTATCATTACTTCAGTCGCGCAAGTTTAACCATGCGCCGGATTTTGAGTCAGTATTAAAAAAGGCTGTGTTCCTTATGGCTTTGGCAACAGGTAACAGAGTGTCAGAGCTGGCGGCGATGAGCAACGAGCCAAATTGTCTCAGGTTTGGGAGACTGCACGAACATGTGCACATCGCGCCGTCTCCCACATTTATTGCCAAAAACGAACATTGTGATCATGTTTTCTCAGAATTCTCAGTCCCGGCGCTTAACCCTCCAACCCCGGCTATTGTATTCTATAATTTCCCCGAAACCCGGGGGTTTTGGCCGAAAAACGTCTACGCCTAGGCTACCGTATCTTTGTTATTTTGACTGCTTCCGCATTCCCGCATATCCCCAAGCGTAGATGTGTTTCGTACCTGTAGAATGGCGTTGAGTAGAGCTCTCTAAGTCAACTGGTTCATTTGTGATGACGATTTCCGTGGAGAGAACTTTGTGGCGATATCAGCCACTTTTCACTACTTTTCACTACTTAACAATAACATACAGGCACACACAAACAAGCGACGCCTCTCCTTCTTGTGGTCGGAGATGCGCGGCGTCGGTCCAACCGGCTGTTGTTTACATGCGTCGGACGGACGCCTTTCAAAACAAGCTTACAGGCTTTCAAGCTGCCGGTGCCTCAGAGCCCTTCCGTGTTCCTGGCCCTAGTTTGTTATGGGTGCCTCAGAGCCCAACCGGGTCTGATGGGTTAAACGTGGACATACGAATCACAATTTATGCCCGGTACAAGCTTTAGTTAAGTTTATGAGGATTGCACAACCTCTCCAACCAGGCTTCCTATGTGTTAACCAGACAGGTACTCGCGTCACGAGAAGGAAATTAGCTTCTTTACTCGTAGATGTAATTAAGGAAAGTAATCCCGGTGGTAGGCAGAGCCCACGATATTCGAAAGTGGGCTGTCTCCCTCCGGTTTATGCAAAATTTGTCCATTAATGACATAGCCGACACTCAGTTGTGGGCGTCTAATCACACATTCCTTACGCGATACCTATCGGTCGCCCTGGAGAAGCCAAAGCGGATCTATGTAGCATTACGGCAACGGGTCTAGCAGTCCATGTGCTATTTGTTTTAAGTTATTTTTCAGGCGAATAAGGGGGGGGGGTATGTGCAAAATAGCCCTAAGACCCACTAGAACCCTTCTGCCGGAGATTGTGATAAATCACAAGCTGTGATATGAATAGAACTGGTTATACAGTTTAACCCTTCCCGCACGGGCTCGCTATCCTAAGGACATTATTGAGATCCGGGCGATCTGGCCGAAAAACGTCTTTAATAGGCTACCCGTATCTTTGTTATTTTAACTGCTATAGAATTCCCATGCCTGTCTAGACGTAGTGCTGTTTCTGATCTGTAAACTGGCGTTCAGTAGAGCTCTCTAGGCCAACTGGTTCAGTTGTGATGACGATTTCCGTGGAGAGAGATTCGATACGATGTTCGCAATATCGGACCTTTGCAGACACTAATTTCGTCATAGCATACAATAACAACATTGATCCGACGTCTCCTTCTTGGTTTCGGAGGTGCGGTGTCGCAAAGACAGGCTTTGTTTACATGCGTCGGACGCACGGCTTTCAAACCAAGCTTAACCCTTCCTGCCCGGTTGTCATTTTAAAATGACACCATGAAATAAGGGCAGGTGCCCGGGTGTCCTTTCAGGACTTTTAAGCTTGAAAGCCTATTCAGCTTGGTCTGAATGCCGTGCGTCCGACGTATGTAAACAAAGCCGATCGTTGCGTCACCACACCTCCGAAAACAAGAAGGAGAAGACTCGTTTGTTATTGTATGTCTGTATGTCGTTGTTTCAGTAGTGAAAAGATCGTCGTATTGCCAACATCGCCTGAAAATGCTCTCCACTGAAATCATCATCACAACTGAACCAGTTGACTTAGAGAGCTCTACTCAATGCCAGTCTACAGATTGGAAACCGCACTACATTTATAGATGTGTGGGAAATTTCTAGCAGTTAAAATACAAAAAATACGGTAGCCTAGGCCTAGACGTTTTTTGGCCAGATCGCCCGGGTAGCCCACCCTGTCCTTTGGAGATACAGCTCGGGCCAGGAGGGTTAATAGGCTTTCAAGCTTACGGATTTTAAAATGACACCCGGACTCCTGACCATCTGCCGTGGTGTCATTTTAAAATGCTGCCCGGGCGGGAAGGGTTAATCAAATTTTATTTTTATTTTTAAGAAATCTATCATAGTTGTATCAAGGTAGTATTAACAAAATGTACAAACAGATTTTATTGTACAAATAATTTTAAGGCCAGAAAATGATCCTAAGGATTAGGGTTCTAGAGTACAAGAATGTTCTCACTAAACATGCAATAGATCTCAAGTGAAGGTCCAGTCATGTACAAGCAGCTCTTCTTCGAAGTAACGCACTGCTTACCTCCTTTTATATTTTTTTATATATTGTATGAACGCAATAAAAAACCTAAAATGTTACACGGATTCTCTGTTACCTATGGTATTTGGGTTGGTGGTTTTGATATTGTCACGAATGTCCCCCTCCAGTCTTATATATCAGGCATATCGTCAATGATTAAATTATTAAATTATAGGTTTGATTCCCAGAGGGAAGTAAAGAAAACCTAATATTTAGAAGGGCCCCGTAATCATTGACGATGTTAGTGCCCTCCCTGCCATCCCCTTCCCATTCGCTGGATTTCTGAGTTGAATCTTGATAATTATCTCAGTGAAGGAAGTTTGGACGCTAGAGGGCCAGCGTCAGGAATCCACACGCAAGAAATCCACGCAGTGGGAAGCTTGAGTATAGCAATTATTAAGCTAATTTTTATTTTCTATTTTTTACGAAGTTTTTTCGTAGTGAGTACCCAATCATAAAGTCGATTCCATAAGAGAATACGCATTGCACTTATGAAGTTGTACTCCTGTCCTCCCGCGCGGTAGATTCAAACTAGCGACCGCGGTGTTTGATGGGAGACTATTATACTAATAGGCATATCGTCAATGATTACGGGGCCCTACTAAATATTAGGTTTTCTTTACTTCCCTCCGGGAATCAAACCTATATTTTAAGCACCCTCATTCGGTTTCTATCCCTCCATCTCTTCCTTTGTCTCTAATTTCCTTTCTGGCCGTTCCATACCTGCTGTTGTGGACGGTCATGGGTCACTTCCTCAACCTATCAACTCCGGTGTTACTCAGTTTAGGAGTAAAGTTGGTTAGTGGAGAGAACATAATAATTAATTCTGGTTCAGTAGTAGTTTATCGAGAGGCCTTCCCTAGGGTTAAGCGCCCCATTAATTACTATTTCCATTCACCTATGCATAGCCTCCGATAGTGCAGTTGGAATGATTATACATGCTAAGATTGGTATGCAGGATTCGAAACTACATAATAAATCGTAGGCGGCAGCATTCTTTAACTGTCTTCGTGGTGCAATGCATAGGTGTGTTGATTTTCGGTGTGAGCGTCCTGGGTTCGAATCCCCGGACTGCCACATGTGTTTGTTAATTTCATTAATCGAGTTTAGGAGATTTTAACGTGCCTATATGCGGACGATGCAGTCCTGTTGGCAGAAAATGCGGAAGAACTTCAGAGAGTGGTCACTGACTTTGACAGGTTATGTGAAAAGAGAAAGTTAAAGGTTAATGTAGGGAAATGTAATGGTGTTTGAGAGAAGAATGCATGAAACCATAGATTTTAAGGAAAAATATAGAATCAAGAAAGAACATGAGAAAAGTTGTAAAATAAAAATTAAAAATTAAGTACTGGAAGAGGTTGAAAGTTTCAAGTATTTGGGAGCTGTACTATGCAAATATGGTAAAATGGAGAGTGAGATAAAAGAGAGAAAAATGCAAGGGAGAAAGGTGATTGGAGAACTTGATAGTATTCTCAACGGAAGAATGGTTAGTCAGGAAGTTAAAAAGTAATTGAGAAACAGTGTGCTGCTCCCAACACTCTCGTATGGAAGCGAGACATGGACAGCAAGTGACGAGGACCTCTCCAAACTGAGAGCTGTGGAAATGAGCTTTTTCAGAATGGCAGCTGGCATGAATAGGCTAGATGGGCCAAGTAATAGGGAAGTGTATGAGTCCTTTGGAATGGAAGAGCAGGCTTTGGGCATTGATTGTGGTGTGGTTGAGTGGATAAAGAGAAGTACTTTGAGGTGGTATGGTCATGTTCAGAGAATGGATGAAGACAGAATGCCAAGAAAGATATATGGGAGTCAGGTGAGTGGAACCGCTAGTAGTGGAAGACCACCTATGGTATGGGGAAGAAAGTGGAAAAATATATTGAAGAAAAACTTCCACGTAGTGGCACGGGCAAGGGAGGCATGTCCTGACAAAGTAGCTTGGAGACGTTTCTGTCATGGCCATCCTCTAGCGGGGGTTTCCCAGGGGGAAACAAGGCGTCGGAGATGATTATGATGAGGAGTAAAGTTGGTTAGTGGAGAGAACATAATAATTAATTCTGGTTCAGTAGTAGTTTATCAAGAGGCCTTCCCTAGGGTTAAGCGCCCCATTAATTACTATTTCCATTCACCTATGCATAGCTTCCGATAGTGCAGTTGGAATGATTGTACATGCTAAGACTGGTATGCAGGATTTGAAACTGCATAATAAATCGTAGGCTTGTGCAGCATTCTTTAACTGTCTTCGTGGCGCTATGCGTAAGTGTGTTGATTTTCGGTGTGAACGTCCTAGGTTCGAATCCCCGGACTGCCACATGTGTTTGTTACTTTCATTAATCGAGTTTAGGAGTAAAGTGGAGAGAACATAATAATTAATTAATTAAAAATCTCCTCAACTGTACCTCTATTCCTATTCAATCCTTTGCCAATGACTCTACCTTAAACTATTCAACTAGTTTTCCACAACGATCTAACATGTAATGACCCCAAAACTCATGTAATGAGGCCATAGTACGTCTATCATCTGATCTGTCAACTGTCTCCGATTGGGGCAGAGAAAATCTTGTTACTTTCAATGATTCCATAACCCCTTTTCTCCTTTCTACCCGTCACAATCTTCCACACGACTTTTCCCTATTCTTCAACAATACACAAATCAACCCTTCATCTCTCAGTATTCTTGGTGTTTCTTTTTCTCACAACCTTTCTTGGAGAGATCATATTATCACTCTTGCTAAAACAGCTTCCCAGAAGTTTGGTGTGCTCAACCATCTCCGTGGGTTCTTCACCCCCAAACTGTTTCTTGCTCTGTATAGGGGCGCAGTGCGTCCATGTATTGAGTATTGTTTGCATATGTGGGGAGGTTCCACCCATACTGCACTTTTCGAAAAGGTAGAGTCAAAAGCCTTTAGCCTCATCAACTCACTTCCTCTAACTAGTTCCCTACAATATCTTTCTACACGCTGCAATGTTGCATCTCTTTCACTTTTCTATCGCTATTAAAACAATCAGTGTTCTTCAGAGCTCTCTCAGAGCAGCTTACAGCGAGTGGGAGGCACTCGCCTTTTAACATAATCCCACTCCTATTCTGTCCAGCTCTCCAACCTAAGAATTAGCAAATGTTCTGTCTTTATTCAACTCAACAAGTGAAAAAAACAAAAAATTCTATGTGAGGGAGACAAAAGGCAGAACTGCCTGTAGCGAGTGCCTCCCCCAGAGTTGAAAGAGTGACGGGGCCAAAATCAAGGGACGTTTGAGCCAAAATGCCTAGACACACAGAGTTTGAAGCAATTTAAGTCATAGGAGGAGGGAAATATTGGAACAAGTAGTGTTTTAAATATCTAGAAAGAACGATAAGCAGGAGTGGAGGTATGGAAATGGAGGTAAAACAGAGAGTGTGTGAAGGAAGGAAGGTTTTCGGAGCAATGGGAAGTACAGTATGTGGAAGACGAGAAATCTCGGAATGAAAATAAAAAGTGCAATGTATCAAGGAATTGTTGTGCCAACAGTGATGTATGGGGCTGAGACATGGGCTCTGAAGAAAAAGGAGAGAAGAAAGCTGGATGTGATGGAGATGAGCTGCTTGAGGAGTATGTGTGGAGTTACTCGTAGAAACGGATTGAGGAATGAAGAGATACGTAGGAGAGTGGGGCAACAGGAACATTTGTCAGCCAGAGTGGACAGAAAGGTGCTGAGGTGGTATGGTCATATTGAACGAATGGGAGATGAAAGGCTTACAAAGAGAATATGTGAGTCAGATACAAGGGGAGATAGAAGGGCAGGAAGACCCCCATTGAGATGGAGAGACTGTTTAAGACAAGCTTTGGATGATAGAGGAATGACTATAGATCAGGCAAAGGAAGTGGTAATAAACAGGAATGAATGGAGAATGCTTGTGAATAGTTGAGTGAACACGTGGTCATTTGGGGGAAGGGGTCGGGCGCAAGTTGGACTAGATAATAGTCCATCAGGCACCTGGCCCGGGAAGACAACTAATATGAAGGGTGCGCCTGGAAGTGTGGTGGGCGGGCTTGTGGCTTTGGCTCCGCTGCATGTCTGCCTGCCGAGATCGGAGCCTCTCCGGGTGGTCGGGGGCCAGGGGAGTGCTGGAGCGACCTTGGTGACCCTGGTCTCTGGGTGTTCTCCTGGGTGACCTTAGATGTGTGTGAATTTTGTGTTTTGTCTGTGTTTGTTCGTTGTTCTGTCTTGTGTTTTGTGTTTTCCCTGTTCTTGCTCTGTCTTGAGTCGGCCACCCCCAAGAAAATAAAAACAAAAAAATAATAAAATATAGTAAAATAGAAAATAATTATAAAAAAATAGGAAAAGTGGGGATTGGGCCTGAGCATATACATAGGAGGGAAAGACTGATTCTGGGAGAGATTTCCAGAGTTCAGCTGTTGAACAGAAGAAAGACTGAGAGTAATGTTTCATTCTTGGGTTGGAGAGTTGCACAGAGTAGGGGTGGGATTGTGTTGCAAGACGGGTACCACGTACCCTACGTAAAGGAGGTGGTATACACTGGGAGAGCTCTGAGGAGCACTGATTATTGCAGTAGCGATAGAATAGCGAGAGAGATGCAACATTGCGGCGAAGAGAGAAAGTTTGCAGAGAGTTGGTGAATGGGTGGGAATTAATTATACAAAAGGCCTTCCTTTCTACTTTGTCTAGGAGTGTGGTGTAAGAGGATCCTCCCCACAAGTGAACAATACTCAATACAAGGATGCACTATGCCCCTGTACAAAGCGAGAAGCTGTGCAAGGGTAAAGAACCCCTTGAGGTGGTTGAGCACACCCAGTTTCTGGGAGGCTGCCTTAGCAAGATTGGTAACATGGTCCTTCCAAATGAGAGCAGAAGAAAAAGAGACACCAAGAATATTGAGAGAAGATGAAGGATTGATTTTTGTATTGTTGAAGTATAAAGGATAGTCCTCTGGGAGTTCCGAACGCGTAGATGGATGGAGAAATTGGGTTTTAGAAGCATTAACCCTCCTGGTCCGGGCAGGCTCTCAAAATGACAGTGTGGGCTACCCGGGCGATCTGGCCGAAAAACGTCTAGGCCTAGGCTACCGTATTTTTGTTTAGTTTAACTGCTAGAAATTTCCCATGCATCTATAAATGTAGTGCGGTTTCCAATCTGTAGACTGGCGTTGAGTAGAGCTCTCTATGTCAACTGGCTCAGTTGTGATGACGATTTCAGTGGAGAGCACTTGCAGGCGATGTTAGCAATATGACGATCTTTTCACTACTGAAACAACGACATACAGACATGCAATAACAAACGAGTCTTCTCTTTCTTGTTTTCGGAGGTGCGGTGACGTAACGATCGGCTTTGTTTACATGCGTCGGACGCACGGCGTTCAGACCAAGCTGAATAGGCTTTCAAGCTTACAGATTTTAAAATGACACCCGGGCTCCTGCCCTTAATTCGTGGTGTCATTTTAAAATGACAACCGGGCCAGGAGGGTTAAAGGCAACAAGGTTTTTTCTGCCCCAATTGGAAATAGTAGTTAGATCAGAAGATAAGTGTTGCATGGCTTCATTACGTTTGTTTTTGAGGGATGGCTGGCTGTACCTTATGTTGATGAACCCTGACCGACTATGGACAATCTTAGAGACATGGAATGTGAGAGGCGTGAATGATGACACGAAAGAGAGAGAGGTCCTGGAAGTGTTAGTGAATGCCAGGCTGGATGTATGTGGAATGACTGAGACCAAATGGAGGGGTACAGATGTGAGAGAGTGGGAGTGTGGAATGGGTGTGTGTGCTGGAGTGAGTGAGGGAGCAACGAGAGAAGGTGCGCGTTTGTTTGTAAGTAACAAATTGAAGGAGCGTGTTAGAGACTATGGGTCTGTGGGTTCAAGGATTGTATGGGTGAAAATGAAAGCAGGAATACAAACGTGGGTGATTGTGTGTGTGTATGCTCCGACAGAGGATAAACCTGTAAGAGAGAAAGAGGAGTTCTGGGTGAATGTGGAGGCGTGCCTGGATAAGTTTGGCAAGAATGAAAGAATATTTCTGATTGGGGATATGAATGGGAAGGTGGATAATAAGAAAGTTGATGGAGTGGTGGGAGGGTGGGGGTTACCGTCAGAGGTGAATGGGAATGGTAGTGCACTTGTGGACATGTGTGGGGAGGAGGCTGTGGATAGCCAACACCTTCTTCCGACACAGACTGATACACAGGTATACATAGAAAGTGGTGTGGAGAAGGAGGATAAGGATAAGACAGTGGTGGAACGAAAGGCACTGATTGATTATATATGTGTGGATGAACGAATGACAAAATCTGTGCTGGATGCTAGGGTGTATAAGAGTATTGGAGGGGGTCTGTCTGACCATTATGTAGTAGTAGCTAAAATTAGGATACAAATGAAGTGGGTGAGGAGAGCTGGAGGGAGGCGAGAGGAAGGTGGAATTGCGAGGAGGGTGAAGAGGCTACAGGAGGAAATCAGGGAAGAGTACAGGAGAGCAGTAGAAAGACGACTAGGTAGGTTTGACCTGGAAGGTATGGAGGAAGTGGAGATGAGCAAAGTGTTTAAGGAAGAGATCTGTGCAGTATGTGAGGAGGTGTGTGGAGTAAGGAGAAGAGGGAGGGGAGTGAAGGGCACAGCATGGTGGACAAAAGAGGTAAAAATAGCTGTGGAAGACAAGAAGAAAGCGTATAGAGAGTGGTTGGGTAGTAGAGGGAATGAAGGTTTGGAGAGACAGAAACGAGCGAGGTACGTGGAGAAAAAGAGAGTGGTGAAGAGAGTTGTGAAGGAAAGTAAGAGAAGAGTAGATGAGGAACTTGGAAGGAATCTGAGTGTAAAATGGAGGGAGTGTAAGAAACTGTTCTGGAAAGAAGTCAAGAAAGTTAGGGAAGGTAGCAAGGGAAACAGTAAGGGTGTGAAAGATAAGAATGGGCGAGTGCTATCCGAGAAGCAAGAGAGAGTCGAAATATGGAGGGAGTACTTCAACGAATTGCTAAATGTAAGGAATGAAGCGCCAGTAACCATAGTTGGATGGGGTATGGGAGGGAGAAGAAGAGAAGTAGTGGAGGAGGAGGTGGGGATCAGGAGGTCAGAAGTGTGTGAAGCCATGAAAAGAGTGAAGTTGGGGAAAGCACCAGGAATAGATGGAGTGTGTGGGGAAATGCTGAGATATGGTGGTGAGATAGTGATCGAATAGGTATGGAAAATGTGCAAACTAGCATGGGAGAAGGGGAATGCAGCTGATGACTGGAAGACAGGCATAATAGTCCCCCTATATAAGGGTAAAGGGGAAAGAGGAGTGTGTGGTAATCACCGAGGAATATGTCTTCTAAGCGTAGTAGGGAAGGTGTACAGTAGGGTAGTGATTGAGAGACTGAGAGCGAGAACGGAGAACTGGATAGGTGACGAGCAGGGCGGTTTTAGGAAGGGAAGAGGATGTGTAGATCAGATTTTTACCCTGAATTGTGTTGTGGAGAAATATCTGGAGAAGCAACAAAAGGTGTATGTTGCCTTTATGGACTTGGAGAAGGCCTATGACAGAGTGGATAGAAAAGGTATGTGGAAAATACTTAGAATATACGGAGTAGATGGCAAGTTGCTGAAAGCAGTGAAGAGCATGTATGAGGGTGCAAAGGTGGCAGTACGTGTGGAGAATGAGCAGAGTGAGTTCTTTGATCTGAATGTTGGGTTGAAACAGGGGTGTGTGATATCCCCGTAGTTGTTTACTGTACTGTATATATGGATGGAGTCATGAAAGAAATACAAGGAAAAGCAGTGGATGTTGGTGTATCGCTGATAAGGGAGGGAAATGAGTGGAAGCTACCTGTACTGCTGTTTTCTGATGATACAGTTCTGATGAGCGATAATGAATGGGAGTTGCAGGGTCTGGTAAATATGTTTGGAACAGTGTGCGAAAAATGGAATCTGAAGGTAAATGCAGGGAAGAGCAAGGTTATGGTCTTCGAAAGGGGTGAAGCCACAGAGTGTGAGGTTGTTGTTGTTGCTGTTCCCCAGGCTGTCTGGCCGAGCAGCCCCAAGGTCCCGAGCAAGGCCAAGGCCATTATCGAGCGGCCCCACAAACCCCTTCCTGCTTACCACTAATAAAGCCCAGGTGACCGAAGTCACTCCAATGCGGGGAGCTGAGGAGGGTGCGGAAACACCCGGGAAACCAAAACCCCACCCAAGGCCCCGTGCCCCTCAGCAATTAAGAAGGGAAAGTTGAGGGGCAAAGGAAAAATGTGACACTTTGGCTCCCAATCTGCCAACCTCTAGGTTGGCAGTAGGGAGGTTAATCCATGGCAGAAACGCCGTCACTTGAGATCTAGAAAATATACAAGTAAAAGTAACAGTCAGAGTAATGAGAGCCATGTGGTGATGGGCTGGTCTATCAGAGTGAGAACTGAGCAATCTCTGCCATACCCATAGCTTACTCTGACTGTTCCTTTTACTTATATATTTTCTAGATCTCAAGTGACGGCGTCTCTAACGTGGATTGACCTCCCAATCTACCAAGATTGGAAGCCAAAGCATCACATTTTTCCCTTGCCCCTCAACTTTCTCTTCATAATTGCTGAGGGGCACAGGGCCCTGGGTGGGGCTTTGGTTTCCCGGGTGTTTCCGCACCCTCCTCAAGCTCCCCGCCATGGAGTGGCTTCGGTCACCCAGGCTTTATTGTGGTCGGCGGGGAGGGTTCTGTGGGGGCGCTCGGTTATGGCTTTGGCCTTGCTCGGGGCCTTGGGGCTGTTCGGCCAGGCAGCTTGGGGAACAACAACAACAACAACAGTCAGAGTAAGCTATGGGTATGGCAGAGATCGCTCAACTCTCACTATGATAGACCAGCCCATCACCACATGACTAGAACCCAATCCTCGCAGTATCAGCTAGGAAAGGCCCTAGAAAGCTGCCTTTGGCAAGGGGATAGCTCCCCTATTTCAACTCCTTTAGGGGTTGGGCACCCGCCCAGAGTGTGAGGTGAAGTTGAATGGTCAGGCTATGGAGATTGTCAGCTCATTTAAGTATCTGGGCAGTGTGTTGAGTAAAGATGGGACTATGGATGAAGAAGTGCGTGAGAGGGTGCAACAGGGGAACAGGGTTTTAGGAATGCTGAAAGCAGTAACAAGAAATAGGGTGGTCAGTATGGAAGAGAAGAAGTCCTTGCATGACAGTGTGGTAATCCCGACACTGACTTATGGAGGCGAAGCATGGACGTTGGTGGAGAAACTCAGACCAAGAATGAGAGGGGTGGAAATGAGTTACTTAAGAAGTGCGTGCAGAGTTACATGGAGGGATAGACAGACGAATGAGGATGTAAGAAGAAGGTGTGGTGTGGAGGTATATGTGCTGGAAAGTGTGAAAAGGAACACCTTGAGATGGTTCGGCCATATGGAACGTATAGGAAGCGAGAGAATGACTAAGAGGGTGTACGAGAGCGAGGTGGAAGGACAGAGAGGGAGAGGTAAACCTAAAGAGGTGGAAGGATGGAGTGAGGAAGTATATGGATGAAGGCGGTGCTGGTTGGGAGGAGGAGCATCGACTGACTGGGGACAGAGGTGCATGGGGGCGGTTCGTTCGTGGCCACCGAGATCGTGGCGTCAGACAATAGATAGATAGATACATAGTATGTGTATATGTTTGTCTGCAGGGCAAGGGGAGATTCACAGATCGGTTTGGCCAAGATTACTCGATTTACAGGTACCCTCGATTTTACTGACCCCGAATCAACAGATTTTTTATTTAACAGACAGGGTCTATCTCATACTGTATTATTGTTTCATCAAATAGTCGATAATTCTTTAACTTATACTTCTCATGTTGATCTTGAATGACCTGTCAACTTCGCCTCCAAGGAACCAGGCACTGTGACACACATAAGCCTGCCCATTAGCTGTCTACAGTGTTGGGCTGACCCTTTATAATGTAAAACTTGCAAAATAAACAAACCAAAAACGTATACGAACACAGTAAAAAGACAAAATAACTAATCAAAATCGCTATGTGGAAACAACGCTTAAGTAAAATAATAATTTATAAATAAAAGAACACAATCCACCACATAGGGTGTACATTACTACATGAGCAATTTAATCTGGTTCCCAAGCAAACTAATCGCACACATAACAACGCACTATCGTCACGTTCAAGTAATTAGTCAATTTGGGAAGTCGGGGATGTTCTGGTAAATTTTGACTAAACTCTGCATGAATAAAGAAACTATAATTAGTGTCAAAATGTTCTATTAAAATCAAATTTGCAACTTGACAAGACATCAACAATAGTACAAAATACAAATAACACTCACTAACGATAGTGCTATCGGGTAGGTACCTGTAAGCATAGCATGCCTCAAGTGACCCCTAACAATTACTAGCGAGCAATTGATACTATCGACAATGAATTGATACAATATAATAAAGAGAAATAATTGCAAAATATGAAGAAGCAATAACAGATTTTAACAAAGAGTACTCTTTTAACAAGAACAATTAATCTAAAAAATTATTATAAAAAATGAATAATAACAATAGAAAAAGATAAACAATTAATACATACAGACAAAAAGTAAGCAGAGGTTATACAAGAAACTTTAAATTAATAATTCTTTGTCAGAGTGAGGTTTGGTGTCCTCTACTTCCCCTAGCCCCTTCTCTCTTTCTCTCCCTCTGCATCTCTATTTATTTTCAAATGGCGTAGGGATGCGGCGACCCCAACGCCCGCCACTTTCTGGTGCAGATAGCCTCCTCTGTGGTGGAGGGGTGAGAAATTTCCACCACCGCTATCTCCTGTGAGACATAGAAGTCGGCTAAAGGGGATCGGGGCGGGGGCCTGGTATCCTTCTCCCCTTAAATAAATCAACCAAAAAAAAAAAAAAAAAAAAAAAACGAGACAGAGATAGTGGCGAGGGAACGTGTTCGTGGTCCCGGACCCTAAGAATAGGAGCTTTAAATGTGCAAGGATCTAGTACGAATGAGAAGCGAGAGGACATTGGAAGGTTATTTGAAAGAAGGAAGTATGATGTGCTTGCACTGAATGAAACAAAGATGAAAGGAGAGGGAGAAGTGGATTTTGGAAACGTGATACCGGTAGGTAGAAAGTCTGGAATAGATGAGGTAGTCCGTGGGAAAGAGGGAGTGGCTATTATAGTGAAGGAGGAGTTGAAAGAGTTTATAAAAGAGTGGAAAGAGGTTTCATCAAGGCTAATGTGGTGCGAATGCAGTTTAAGGGTGAAAGGTGGGTTTTTGTAAGTGTTTATGGACCAGGAAGTGAAAGGGAGTTAGACAAGGTGGAAGGTTTTTGGGAGGATTTGAGAGATAGTGTACAAGAGTTTGATGAAAATGAAAATGTTATAGTTTTAGGGGACCTAAATGCTAGGGTAGGAAATGAGCCTGTTGAGGGAGTCATCGGCAGTTTTGGTGTGGATGGTGTAAATGAGTGTGGAAAAAGACTGAAAAATGTATGTGGCGAGTGCAGATTGAGTGTAGGAAATGCGTTCTTCAGAAAAGGTGTATACACAAGTACACATGGCATAGACTTGTGAGGGGAGAGATTGTAGAGAGGGCATTGATGGATTATGTGCTGGTGACAAGGGAAAGATTGTGTAGACTGCTGGATGTGAATGTGCTGAGAGGTATGTCGGATCGGAGGGGAGGTGTGGTGGAGTGGTCTTGCCACTGGCCTGGTAATCCAAAGGTCCCGGGTTCAAATCCCGATGTATCAATGGGAAGATATTATTGGGATGGAATTTGTGCTGTACCTGGTATCAGTGCATTACCACAAGCCCACCGAAACGTCAATAAAATACCCTCATTGTTCCCTGATTAAATAGCACTGTATGAATATTCCCATATT
>JAGKTK010032774.1:0-11794 GCA_018397895.1 Paralithodes camtschaticus
ATCGGCTAGTGTTATCTAGAATACAATCGGCTAGTGTTATCTAGAATTGAAGGGATTAAATGAACTCGGCTTACCAATCATCCTTTACACCTGCAATCCTTTAAGCCGGTACCACACGAGAGCTTTTATAGTCAACATTCGACCATTAACATTTTTCTGGCAACATTTCTGGAATATTTTGCAACGGTATCGGAAACTAGACTGATGGTAGATGAAGTTAGGCAACCGAAATATTTTAGAGGTTGACCACGTAAGCTGCCAGACCAGTGTTGAGGATAAATGTCGAGTGAAAAAGCGCTCGTGTGATACCGGCTTTAGGTCCGTAATTATGCATCACTGTCGCCATAAAAACACTTCATAGCTTATAGTAGTAAACCTTAAGGGGAGATTTCCACTTGGGGGATTTTTTTTTTTCTTTACCCCTTTCTCCCTCATGTTTAGCCCCATTGCTTTTGAGATTTTAAGACGTTCGCCCCATTAGTTTAGCGATTTTAACAACGTTCACCCCTTTTATGTCACTTTTAAGACCATTCGAGCCATTTAGGTGTCGATTTTTTCCTGGCGAGCGATAGCGAGCCTGTAATTTAAGAGGAACTGGCCTTCGGCCGGGAAATTTTTCTACCGAAAAATGTACAAATTTATCTTGAAAGGGGGTCAAGGGGGTGTAATTTCAAGCTTGATGGAAGACTAGGAAACACACTAAAAAACCTCCCCTTAAGTCCCCCCCAAATATTCGATAGTTTAGTGTAGGCCATCCCTATGTATACTGTAGACCATCCCTATGTATACTGTAGACCATCCCTATGTGTTATATTATACGTGTGGCTTCTCGATCGAGTTAAGGGGGGTCACCTGTTGTTTTTGTTGTGTCCTTTTCTATCTTGCTCTGGCTTGTATCCATTTGGCCCCATTCAGCCTACTGTTTTAAGAAGTTTGTCCCCATCCAGGTGTAAATTTTTTACTGGTGAGCGGTAGCGAGCCAGCATATTTTTTATTTTTGTTCGACAGCAGACTAAATTGGTACATTTTTCGATAGAAAAATTTCTCCGGCGAAGCCGGATTTCTTCATATAATGCTGGCTCGCTATCGCTCGCCAGGAAGAAATCGACACCTAGATGGGGATAAAAGTCTTAAAATAGTTGGCTGCATGGGGCCGAATGGATACAAGCCAGAGAAAGAGAGAAAAGGAGAGAAAACAAAAACACAGGTCACCCCCCTTAACTGTGTGACCGTTAAGGGGGAGGTAGTCGCCTTTTCCAGACCCCCTTCTCCTTCCTGTTTAGCCCCATTAACTTTGAGATAAAGAAATATAGAAATAGAAACAAATAAAACAAGCCACTACCCCGCTAATAGGCATGGTCTTGCATATCCTTTGCATTATGATAAGCCAGTACAAAATTTCATCATAACTATTTAGATCACTTGATTTGGTTATATTAAAGAGAGGTTTTTAGTTGATTCCTTAGACTTCCATCAAGTTTAAAATTACTCCCCCTTGACCCCCTTTCAAGATAAATTTTTACATTTTTCGGTAGAAAAATTTCCCGGCCTTCGGCCGGGAAATTACAGGCTCGCTTTCGCTCGCCAGGAAAAAATCGACACCTAAATGGCACAAATGGTCTTAAAATTTACAGAAATGGGGCGAGGGTTCTTAAAATCGCCAAACTAATGGGGCAAGCGTCTTTAAATCTCACAAGCAATGGGGCTAAACATGAGGGAGAAAGAGGTTCAGAAAAAATCCTCCAGGTGGATAATTATCTCGACCTTAAAAAGAGCCTGTAGGAGTCATGCGGTCAGTTTAAGGGGAGACATGGCGCTTTGCTAGGCCACCTTCTCCCTCATCTTTAGACTCATGAGTTTGGTGATTTTATGAAATTTCGCCCCATTTCTGTCAATTTCGAGACCTTTCCTGCCAATTAGGTCTCGATCTTTTCCTGGCGAGCGATAGCGAGCCTGTAATTTAAGAGGAATCGGCCATCGGCCAGGACATTTTTCTACCGAAAAATGTAAAAATTTATCTTGAAAGGGGGTCAAGGGGTCTTCATTTTAAGCTTGATGGAGGTCTAGCTTGGAAACTAGAAAAATAATAAATAAATACAAAAATTGACCAACAAATGAAGGATCGCCCCTTAAATAATTGGTTCTATTTTGTTTGTTTAGTGTTGTCCTTTCTAGATGGAGTCCATACAATAAATGGTAGCCCGAATAAACTGAACATGATGCAATCATAATTGACGCGGTTAAACAATGAACACCGTTATTGAACAAAACCATTTATAATATGCAAATGTGACCAAAATAACTCGTCTATATAATTTACCACATTTACGAGAGACGGAGATGCAGGGGGTGGACTAACTGTTGTAGTTGACATTCTGTGTAAGGGGGAATGGGCCGGGCCGGTTTTCTGGACCACTTTCTCCCTCATGTTTAGCCCCATTAGTTTTCAGATGTTAAGATGTTTGCCCCATTAGTTAGTTGATTTTAAGATCTTTCGCCCCATTTCTTCGTCACTATTCAGACCTTTCGTGCTATTTAGGTGTCGATTTTTTTCCCTGGCGAACGATAGTGAGCCTGTAATGTTGGAAGAACCGGCCTTCGGCCAGGAAATTTTCTACCGAAAAATGTACAAATTAATCTAGAAGGAGGATCTAATGGATGTTTTTTTTTTTTTTTAATTTGATGTATAGGTCTAGGGAGGAAACTAGAACAAATAATGAATACACGCAAAAATCGCGCCAAAAGTGAACCGCTCTCCCCTTGAGGTAGACCCCAAGTAATGCCCGTTGGATACTTGTTCGTAAAACATGGCTTTACTTGAACATAAAAAAAAAAACTAGCCATTTATATAATTAAGTTTTCAAATTAAATAGTATTTCCATCACTCGGTTGGCTAACTCTTACTGTAAAGCCGGTATCACACGAGAGCTTTTATAGTCAACATTCCATGATCAACATTTTTCTGGGGTAACATTTCTATAATATTTGGCACTGGTATCGGAAACTAGACTGATGAGGGGACCGAAATATTGTAAATGTTGACCTCATAAGCTGCCAGACCAGTGTTGAGGATAAATGTTGAGGGAAAAAGCGCTCGTGTGATACCGGCTTAAGGGGAGGTTTTTAGTTGATTCCCTAGACCTCCATCAAGCTTAAAATTACTCCCCCTAGACCCCCTTTTAAGATAAATTTGTACATTTTTCGGTAGAAAAATGTTCCGGCCCAAGGCCGGTTCCCCTTAAATTACAGGCTCGCTATCGCTCGCCAGGAAAAAATCGACACCTAAATGGCACAAATGATCTTAAAATTGACAGAAATGGGGCGAGGGTTCTTAAAATCGCCAAACTAATGGGGCGAACGTCTTAAAATCTCAAAAGCAATGGGGCTAAACATGAGGGAGAAAGGGGGTCCAGAAAAAAAAATCCTCCAGGTAGAAATCTTCCCTTAACACGGACACGACGTAATCACAGGTGATCAACAGGTTGGCGAACGATAATTAGATTTTAACCCCCCGTATGTAGAATTGTAGGAAGGGGTTCGTTCGTTCACCATTACCGCTACTCACCACCACCACCACCACCACCACCACCACCACCAGGTATAGGTACCGTAGTGCCTGAGTCAGCTTGGGTCATAATTAAGGGGAGATTTCCACTGGAGGGATTTTTTTCTGGACCCCTGTCTCCCTCATGGTTAGCCCCATTGCTTTTGCTATTTTAAGACGTTTGCCCCATTAGTTTGGCGATGTTAAGAACTTTCACCCCATTTCTGTCAATTTTAAGAATTTTCGTGCCATTAAGGTGTCTATTTTTTCTGGCGAGCGAAAGCGAGCCTGTAATTTAAGAAGAATCGGCCTTTGGCCGGGACAGTTTTCTACCGAAAAATGTACAAATTTATCTTTAAAGGGGATCTAGGTGGTGTAATGTTAAGCTTGATGGAGGTCTAACGAACAAACTAAAACCCTCCCCTTAACTCAGTTATATACGTAGCTTTGGGCTGGCCGGGGTTCATTTAAGGGACCCCACCTAATTTGTTTCTCCCTCTCTCCCGCTCTCTCTGGGTTGTATTCATTGGGCCCCATTCATCCTACTGTTTTAAGACGTTTATCCCCATCCAGGTGTTGATTTTATCCTGGCGAGCGGTAGCGAGCCAGCATTTTTTTGTTTTTATAATTTTTTTTTGTCAGCAGGCTACATTTGTACATTTTTCGATAGAAAAGGGTCTCCGGCGAAGCCGACGTTCTCCATACAATGCTGGCTAGCTATCACTCACCAGGAATAAATCGACACCTGGATGGGGATAAACGTCTTAAAACAGTAGGCTGAATGAGGCCGCATGGATACAAGCCAGAGAAAGACAGAAAAGTAGATAACAAAAAAAAGCAGGTGACCCCCCTTAAGCAAGGTTGTGTTGACTCAAGTTGAGTTAAGGGGATAGTGATAGTTATATTAATATATTTTTATTTGAGTTTCCTCGCTAGACCTCCATCAAACTTAAACAAAACAAATACCCCATAAACCCCCTTTCAGGATAAATTTGAACGTTCCGGCCGAAGCCCGGTTCCTTCTAAAATTACAGGCTCGCTATCGCTCGCCAGGAAAAAAAAAGACACCTAAATGGCACGAAAGGTCTAAACATTGACAAAGAAATGAAGCGAAAGGTCTTAAAAATCGCCAAACTAACGGATCGAACGTCTTAAAATCTCAAAACAATTATGCTAAACATGAGGGAGAAGGAGGTCCAGAAAAGCGACTACCTCCCCTTTAATCGGGGTTGAAATTGATTGCGTTGGGATGACCAGAGTTAAGTTGACAAGGGTTACGTTGACTATAGTCTGTTCATTCTAGGTTGGGCAGAAATCCTAACCTCTAACCTCTCATAGCTCAAAAAGGACTAGAGAAATCAGCAAATATTTCTACCAAATAGGAAGACTTGGCTAGGGAATATGCGTCTAAATTGACAGCTAATTTGCTCTAGCCCTTTTTTAGTTACAGAGGTTAGAGGTTACGATTTCTGCCCAACCTAGAATGAACGGACTATAGTCTGGGTTGACCCCCACAATGCCATACTGGATCTTGATTGGCAAGGATCCAGTTGTCCACAATTGTCCACATAGCCTCCGGCTATGACAACTAGAATATCACAGCTCATCAATATGTGTTCTTCTGGCTGAGTCTCTGTTGTAATTATTAACATTGGAGCAGAGAAAACCTTGTTACTTTCAAGGCTTCCAAAACTCAATTTCTCCATCTGTCTACTCGTCACAACCTTCCACAAGTCTATCACTTATTCTTCAAAAACATACAAATTAATCCTTCATCTTCTGTTAATATTTGTGGTGTCTCTTTTTCTTCTGATCTCTCTTGGAAAGACAATCTTACCACTCTTGCTAAAACAGCTTCCCAGAAGCTGGGTGTGCTCAACCGCCTCCGGGGGTTCTTAACCACTATACAGCTTCTTTCTCTGTACAGGGGCACAGTGCGTCCATGTATTGAGTATTGTTCGCATGTGTGGGGAGGATCCTCTCGCATAACTCTTCTAGACAAAGTATAAAAGAAAGCCTTTCATCTCACGTCCACTCTTACTGATTCTATGTAATCTCTCTCTTCGCCGCAATGTTGCATCTCTCTCACTATTCTACCGCTATTACAATAACCAGTGTTCCTCAGAGCTCTTTCAATGTATACCACTTCCTGTAACACAATCCACTCCTACTCTGTGCAACTCTCCAACCCAAGAGTGAAACGATATTCCCAATCTTTGTTCTATACAATAGTTGAGCTTTGGAACGCTCTCCCTGAATCCACCTTTCCCTCATCCTGTGACTTAAATCGCTTAAAACTCCGTGTGTCCAGGCATTTTGGCTCTTACATTCCTCTTTCAACTCTGGGGGAGAAACTTGTCACAGGCAGTTTTGCCTTTTGTCTCCCTCATCCACATATATAACAAAATAAACAAATAAAGCAAAGCTTTGGTATACTCGTTCAATAACAGATTCAGCTAAACTAAACACTGCTTCAATTATTATTCCGCCGCCTTAAATAAATATATTATAATATACAAGTATGTGTTCTTGGATGTACTGTATGTCTAGTCATGTTAATCAGCATGCATTTGTGTTGCAGAACTATGTGTAAGATTGATTGCACGTGTGGGTATAATACGAATCCTTCAATGCAAGGACCCACTATAATTCCCAAACGACCGAGCCTCACAAAGCCACGCATTATGTAGTCTGTCGCTACTTAAGGGGGTAATGCTTGTTTTTTGGGCTACATATTTATCTATTTATTTATTTTTGAGTTTCCTCGCTAGACCTCCATCAAGCCTAGAAAAACACCCCCTAGACCCCCTTCCAAGATAAATGTGTACATTTTTCGGTAGAAAAATTTCCCGGACCAAGGCCGGTTACTTCTAAAAATAGAGGCTCGCTGTCGCTCTCCAGGAAAATAAATCGAAACCTAAAGGGCACGAAAGGTCTTAATATTGACAGAAAAATTTGGCAAAAGGTGTCAAAATTGCCAAACTAACTGAACGAATGTCTTTAAACCTCAAAACTAATATGCTAAACATGAGGGGGAAGGGGGTCCATAAAAAGCGAGTACTACCCCCTTAAAGGGAGGAATAGCATAACCCCAAAAAGGATTCCAAAGGGAATTTATCAGCGTCAAATTAGTGTAATATTTTACTGATTTACTGGACTTAAACTAGTGTCAAACGAGCCCTTTGTCGAGCATTTTTTACGGGCAATTATGGTCTGGAAGCTTCAAAATGTTCACTTGGTCAGAATTCAGCCGCCTAACATAATATACCTTCAGTTTTGTTGACGATACCAGTGCGAAAAAGTCCTGAACTAATACGAGAAAAAACTTGCTCATATAAAATTGACGGTAAAAGTGCTTGTGTGACAGTAGCTTTATAATTTAGAATATGTATGCCTTATAAAAAGTTAAAGAGAGGCTTTTAGTTTGTTCCCTAGACTTCCACAAAGCTTAAAATCACACCCCTAAGCCTCCTTTCAAGATACATTTATGCATGTTTCGGTACACAAATGTCCAATTACACGCTCGCCAGGAACAAATAGACATCTAAATGGCATGAAAGATCTTATCATCGATAGAAATGGGGCAACAGTTCTTAAAATCGCCAAACTAACGGGGCGAACGTCTTAAAATTTCAAGAGCAATGGGGCTAAAAATTAGGGAGAAAGGGGTCCCGAAAAAACAAAAATCCCTCAAGTGGCAATCTTCGACTTACCTCGCATTCCCGGGCCCAAGCCGGTCACTGCCACAACAATCTGGAGATAAAAGATAACATATAGTACAAATATAAGTTATCACCACTCTTTTATAACATGTAGTACAAATATAAGTTATCACCACTCTTTTATAACATATAGTACAAATATAAGTTATCACCACTCTTTTATAACATGTAGTACAAATATAAGTTATCACCACTCTTTTATAACATATAGTAAAAATATAAGTTATCACCACTCTTTTATAACATATAGTACAAATATAAGTTATCACCACTCTTTTATAACATATAGTACAAATATAAGTTATCACCACTCTTATATAACATATAGTACAAATATAAGTTATCACCACTCTTTTATAACATATAGTACAAATATAGGGGAGGTGTGGTGGAGTGGTCTTGCCACTGGCCTGGTAATCCAAAGGTCCCGGGTTCAAATCCCGATGTATCAATGGGAAGATATTATTGGGATGGAATTTGTGCTGTACCTAGTATCAGTGCATTACCACAAGCCCACCGAAACGTCAATAAAATACCCTCATTGTTCCCTGATTAAATAGCACTGTATGAATATTCCCATATTCAAAATATGCTATAGGGGTGCAATGCCTGGTGAGTTATCTGCTCAACAGGTGGCGTTGTGTGTGTGTAAGTGTGAGAGTCCGAGTGTAGGGGGTGAGACAGTGAAGCACGGGAACGAGGTGGCTTCAGAGATGGGGTCGTTTCGGGCCATGAGTGAGCACCGTGCCTCATGTGAAGGCAAGATGGCAGGTGCTCGTTGTACTCTACGTGCTTCACATGTCTCACTCCCTAGACTGGAACAAGACCTCACGGGTTTCACTGTTCATTGTAAAGCGGTGAATGTTAAGGCTCTCAGCCTATGCCCGAGAGGAAGTAAGTTGGAATATAGAAAAACAAAAAAACAAAAAACAAAAAATATATATATACCGGTATATATATATATATATAAGTTATCACCACTCTTTTATAACATATAGTACAAATATAAGTTATCACCACTCTTATATAACATATAGTACAAATATAAGTTATCACCACTCTTATATAACATATAGTACAAATCTAAATATATTACAAATAGAAGCTAGCATCACTTTTTTACGAAATATATTACAAATAGAAGTTATCAACCCTCTTTAAAAAAATATAGTACGGTCGCGCTAATAAGTCATGTCCCAGCTGTCATTACGTTTGGGTTTCTCAGTGCTGTATTCATGTCTGTCGGATGTTGAATAGGGTGGGTAAGTGTAGGAACATGTTTGTATATTTCAATCGATATGAAGAAATGAAGTTTAATATATTACTGATGCCCATTATTGATCAAAACATAATTGGTGCAGAGACATCACTTATTAGCGCGACTTTACAGTTACCCAAATAAGTGATGTCGCGGCACCAAGTAATATGCGATCAATAATTGGTATCAGCGCTATCTAAGCATTAATTAATCGTTTCGAGTGATATATACAAACATGTATCAGCACTATCTAAGCATTAATTAATATTTTCGAGTGATATATAAACATGTTCCTATCTTTACACACCCTATTCAATATCTGACAGACATTAATACAACACACACCGAGCAAAACATAATGACAGCGGAGACGTGACTTATTTGGCCAACCGTACAAATACAAGTTATCAACACTTATTTTTACAATATATATAACAAATAGACGTTATCAACACACTTTTAAAATATATATTACAAATTCATAACACCAACCCACCAATTAACTGACAAATAATCCTATATTATTTATGAAATTAATGAAACTATGAATACATGTGGTACCCCAAGGATTCGAACCTAGTATAATCACACCGAAATTCCGCGCACTAAGCATTACGCTATCAAGACAGTTATCAGAAGGTATAGAAGTTATCAACACTCTTTTACAAAATATATGAATTCCACTGTCTGGGAAAAGTGAACCTATTTATATATACACCATATGAAGAGGATAAAGTGCTCCTCCTCATGTGGTGTTTATATTAATTCGGTCAACTTTTCAGTAATTTCATCAGTACACATTATCCCAATTAGCACCGACTCCCACAGGTTCTTCCAAATCTTAATAAAATCGGCATATAATATATAAAAAGGCGTAATTTTATACTGTAAGGGATATATTATCGTAAGGTTGCTATACAAAATAATTAGAACAACTTATACCAGAGAAGTGACGTTTAATTGCCTGCAATTATAACCTATTATAAAAGAATGACTGAGTCATATTAACCTCTTGAGAACGGCAACGCCTATCTCATCTTAACCCTTTCAAGCACAGGACGCGATTTGTGCCCTTTCTGCGATACTTAAAAGCCTGTGTGACCATCAGGGGTGTTTAGAAACCTTTAGTTTAGTTACTTCACCCTCTTCAGCTGTCTTTGAGTGAGTTGTGGGCAGAAAACAAATTTTGGAGAGGTAATTATGAGATTGAGAGAACTCTATTTTTGAATGCTAAACGTCAACCCCCGAGTCCACAGAATAGAGATTTAATCTATCCTTCAAATCTTTTAATACAACTTAGAAAGGATCTGTGAGAGTTCATAAAGCTAATAAGAGATAATTTATATCCATTTCATACTTCAGAGGTCCTTCTTAAGCAGAATAAAATCGTCTAGTCGTCGCCAGAATAAGATGATATTCTTGCCAGCGAATACTGAAGGGGTTAAGGGGAGATGGGTCGGTTTTCTGGTCCCCCTTCTCCCTCATGTTTAGCATATCAGCTTTGAGATTATAAGACGTTCGTTCCGTTAGTTTGGCGTTTTTAAGACCTTTCGTCCCATTTCTTTGTCAATATTAAGACCTTTCGTGCCATTTAGGTTTCGATGTTTTCCTTGTGAGCGATAGCGAGCCTGTAATTGTAAAAGGAACCGCGCTATAGCTGGGACATTTTTCTACCGAAAAATGTACACATTTATGTTGAAACAGGGTCTAGGGGGTGTTTTTTAAAGCTTGATGGAGGTCTAGCGAGGAAACTAAAAATAAAGTTTATACATAAATATATAGACCAAAAAACAAGCACTAGCCCCTTAAACTGCCTCATAAACTGGATCATATAAACATAATATAATTTTTGTGTTGTCATTAAATCTGGTGACACTCCTTGCCCTGCTGGTCAAAAGAATATTACAATTTACTAAGCCATCTTCTTCTGTTTTCTATTTCCTTATAATCCCCTCATAAAACCTCTCTCTTCCTATCAGAGCCCATGATATCGTCTAATATATCTGCAAAATACTCCTACTATATCTACAAATACTCCTAATGTATCTACAAATACTCCTACTGTATCTACAAATACTCCTACTGTATCTACAAATACTCCTAATGTATCTACAAATACTCCTAATGTATCTACAAATACTCCTAATGTATCTACAAATACTCCTAATGTATCTACAAATACTCCTAATGTATCTATAACTACTAATATATCTACAAATACGCCTTCAATGACCGCTGTGGATAAACTAAGCAGTACTATTACCACATGCAAACATAATGACTCTAAATAAATATCAATAACTTGCGAATACTGAAGGGGTTAAGGGGAGATGGGTCGGTTTTCTAGTCCCCCTTCTCACTCATGTTTAGCATATCAGCTTTGAGATTATAAGACGTTCGTTCCGTTAGTTTGGCGGGTTTTTTTTTTTCCTTGTGCATGTATCTTTTCATGTCAGCGTGATTTCCATTGCAAAGGCTTACTCCAACAAACCCCGAATATAAAGACCAAATTACTATTATTATGTTTGTCTGTACACACTGAATTTCCCCCTTCCTTTCGAACCTAAATGACGAGAAAAAATATCCAACCCTCTTCCTTCCGGATCTAAATAATGTAAAAAAAAAAAATCTTCCCTTCACACCCAAAGTATGTGAACAAATAGCAAACCCTCTTCCTTTCGAGCCCAAATGATGTGAACAAAAAACTAACAACCCTTTTTCTCGTGGGCCTCTCCTAAGGACCTGTGAATACGGCACACGTAAATTTTTCACACACTCAATTTTCCCTTTCCTTTGGTCCTCTGCAATGATGAACAAACAAGGGCAGGAAGTGTGGCGTGTATAGCTGGCTGCTGTCCTAGGCCTAAGGGGGTAGAGTCAGAGTCAAAGTCAGTCTCTCTCTCTCTCACTCATATATATATATTTATTATCGTTTTAGTTTCCTCCCAAGACCTCTATCAGGCTTAATAAAATATCCTCCAGATCCCTCTTCGAGATAAATTTGTACATTTGTTGGTAGAAAAATTACTCGTTCCTCCCAGTCTCGCTATCGCTCGTCAGGGAAAAAATAATCCTAAATGGCACGAAAAGTCTAAAATCTGAAAACTAATGGGGCGAACGTCTTTAAATCTGAAACTAATGGGGCTAAACTTGAAAGAGAAAGCAATTCTCTCCCCATAAAGTACTGTTTGCGTTCCTCTGTTGCGGGTGTATTGTGTTGGTGGAACAAGAGAGATTCAAGACCATTTTTAGATCGATTTTGTTTATATA